>JAVCKT010024541.1:14318-24554 GCA_032273925.1 Rhynchotus rufescens | reverse complement strand
AAAAAAAAAAAAAAAAAAAAAGAAATATCAAATGGAAAAGACGGGACTGCTTCTTTAAAAGTTTCCTGTGAAAAGCTGTTTTTATTTTTGTTTTGCTCCATAAGGCTTTGTATTTGCCCTGTATCATTCCTCTTTTGTCCTTAGTTGTTATTTATCTCTGCAGAACAAGCAGTATAGGAATAATTTAAACTGTACAACTTGAAAGATATGATGTTAGTTCATTATTTATGTGTGACAGATTTGTTTTCACTCAGGAAGACAGTTATATATGCATGTAAAGGTTTTCCTATTGCCTATTTAAAATGACAAGTGCAATAGCATAAAGAAACCATTATAGCAGTGGAACTGACCTTGTTTAGCTACTGTGCCTAGCTTTAGCCAGTCATCCAGGCTATCCTACAGACATAGGAGAAACTGTGCACAGGTTTGTAAGAGTTCTCTGCATCAAGTGCTTATTTCATTCCAGTGCCTTTAACACACTGTGAAGCATTCGAATTTTCACAAGGGTCAAGAATTTGGGTCGTTATTACCAATTTTTTTATTGATCTGAGATTGACTCAAGCTACAAGACTAGAGAAAAAAAAATACACTTGTTCTTGTGCTTGCACACATCGCAGGCACACACACAGACCTTCCTTATGAAGAGTCAATTTTTAATTGAATCTACAGACAGTGCTCAAATCCTTTTCGGGAAGAATGATTATATCATTGAGTCCTTAATAAGATTTTCATCAAAGGACTCTCAAAGACAAAGGTTTCTTATCATTAATTTGAATAAAAAGAGCTCTCCTCAGCATAAAGTTGTATGGACAAGTACAGAAATGTATCCTGCTTACCATATCCAGTTATTTCTAACTGGCTGAAAAAAAGAAGGAAGGAATTCTCTCTTAAAGAGGAGAGTCCTTAATAAACAGGTTTGGTCTTCATAATTTTGGAGCATGAACTTTTTACTAGTTATCTAAAAAAAAGATATTGCTTCATGCAATACAGTACTTTAGCCATTGAAATACCTAAGCAAAAATTTGCCTTCAAATTTACCTCAAATTTAATCAAATATTCTAAAATATTAATGTCCACTCACAGACTTATAAATAAACTTTAATTAATTTGTTGTCATATTTATACCAGTATTAGTTGCATCATGTAGGTCATGTAGATCTTCAGTAAGATATTGTCCAGAATATGTTTTCAAATCTAGAAACAGATGCTGATATTGGTACTACTTTTGAATCTTAAGGACAGAGAACAAGAGTTCCCTTAAATTTTTAATTTAAAACTGTGTTCATCCCCCTTCATAATCCAGGTTCCACTAGCAAATAGTACTAAGTATATAGCTATATGTTCATAATTAAATTTCATAATTTATATAAAATATCATAATATAATGTTATAAACCACAATTTTAAACAGATTTGCCTATCTGACAACAAAGATATTAATAGGTAAATAAGTGATGTATCCTCAAATTACATATGCCTTCAGTAACTGCCTTCATACTAGTCATACATACCTACCTGTCTATTAAGCACTCTTCATCAGGATTCATTTCAGCAGCTTCAGGTAATCCACAAGAATAGCACACATTGGCTGAGAAAACCCTGATAACATTGAACATTATAAACAATCTCACTGATAATCATAGCACTGAGCAAGAAACTCTGGAAAAAAAAAAACACAGTTATCTATTCTAGATAATAAATAAGGTTGTGTTAAAGGGCAAATGGGAACATTTTCCTTACCACCAAAGTGGATAAAAAAGCAGTTAATAAGCATTAAGAATGTGGAATGAAGCCTTAGAAGCAAGTGACTTTCAAGAGATTGAGTAAGGGAAGAAAATGAGGAACATTTACAAATTGTTATTCTGTCAGCAAGTGGACAGTTGCAGAGGAAAGAATGGAAATATCAATCTTCAAAAGCTCTCATTTACACTGCTTTCATTCTTTGTACATATTATCTCACAGTAAGTCTAGCAGGCTGCAAAAAGCCCTAGTTATAAAAAAATCAAAGAAGCTTTTAGTAAAGAGCCTGGAGAAATAATTAGTATGACTGGTTCTGAGGAAATCCCTTTCGTACATAAAACTGACCTAATTAATCTATAGAGAAAGAAATGAAAATATGTGGCAATCTAAAGATTTTCTTAAAAAAAAATCAAACAACAAACAGATGCACAACCCCCCGAAACTTAGCTTGCTAACATTACTGTTTGGAAATGAGGTCACTGCTTTGAGTTTGTTCATCTCCAGATCTGACCTGCACACTGTTCAGCTCTACTTGGTGCAAAAGAGTAGAGCAGGGTAGAAATATGTAACCTATAATCAGTTAAGCTTAGAAGTGAAGTTCCTGTAGGAGCTTGCAACTGTATATTTGCTGCTCTCATTTCAGGGAGCCGAATCTGTTTATAAAAAAGTCCTGAAGTATCAGCGATTTGAAGTTTCCCATCTCTCAAAAGGAAATGGTATAGCTGGGCATAATAAGCACACACACAAAATATCATATTCCATTAATAGGCATCATAGTCTACATCATTGATATATCTTTCTTTTTAAATAGTGCATGTGGTGCCAATTTTTGGTTAATTTGACAGAATAAAAATATATGTTTAGAGAATAATCTTGAAGTATCATCCCTGGAAAACTAATGATGCTCTTTTCATAAAGATGATAAATGATTGCACACTTCAGTCCTGTGATATTTTTGCATTTGTTAATAACATAGTAAGTACAACATGATAAAGTGGATGAAGCATTCCTGAAGTAACAAATCTAATTATTACTAGACAAAATACTGGAATTTTTATTTTTAGGTTCATTTTTTATACATAGATTGTTACTTCCTTCCTATTCAGTTTGTTACAACAAGACTTTTGCAATGAGTAATGGTCGAATTCCACTTTTTGTCTAAAAAATACATCAAACAGCCACTGGGACTCCTTTATGGTGCCCGAATTTGCTTTATGGCCCCACATATGGTTTGATTATGCTCAGACACAGGGTGAGGCAGTGAGTAATTGCATCAGCTGACGAAGAGTGGCCCAAAAACAAAATGGAATTCAGTAGTTCACAGTTTTCTTGGGGAAAATGTTTGTATTTGAACTGGCAGGTACCGCATGCTAATTATTAACAGCTGTCATTTGTCTTGCCTCTGTAAAAGACAGGCAGGTCAACAAATTCCTTTCAGTTCTGAATTTGGTGTGAGTAAAGGGATTCCACAGGTGGGATCTACAGGAACTGGAACTAAGCCCCTTCCATCTCCCAGATCAAGGTTAAGAGTGTAAGTAAGTCCACTCAAGAAGAGCAGGGAGGAGGTCTCATCATCGTACTCATCATGCCATAACTGGAGGCAAGATCTTGTCTCCCACAGAATCCAAATTCTACTCTTGCTGCTGGTAATAAATTCAGCTTAGTGTGACCAAGGAGCCATGCCTCCCAAGTAGCACTTGGCACCCACTGAGTATCCCTTTTGGTAAGAGGAGCACTATGTCCTCAGGAGCACTTCTCCTCTGACAGAGGCAACTAGTCTCAGTTTTTGCCCAGTCAGAACTACCTCTTTATGTACACAGAGAAAGGTCATGGAGATGACCAAGTCAAAGTGATTTGTGCTACAGGTTAGATTTTGCTTTTGTGGCTTGCTCTGTTAAATGCTCAGCTATTATTGAGGTATTGCATAAAGAAAAGATCACTTTTAATAGCAAGGTACAAGACATTCATCCTCAGCTGTTCTGCCCATTATTTTGAGGAGTAAACTCTGGATGTTCACATTTGCAAAGAGTTAATTAGTAAAAGTACATAGTGGTTGTTTCTAGGATCCACAGAACAGTACGAGGAAGAGCAGGAATAAACCCTTATATACTCCCAGTCTAGCCCTTCTTAAAAGACCTGGTGGTGTATGTTATGTTTGTCTGCTGGCCTCTGTCATGTTGCTTTTGAGGAGGAAAGATGTTGGTGCATGTTGCGCTACATGATCCATTGTAATTCCATGTAATGTGACCTTGGATGTGAACCCACAAGAAGAAATTTTGTTCACACTTAGCAGACGACCTTTTTTTTCTGTGACTGGAAGAACTGTCAAAATGATAGCGTGCAGCGACTCCCTTCACAGAGGCTGGGGTAAAGTCATCTGTGTTTAGTAAACTGTGTCTCTTGCAAACTGTTATGTTGCAGGCTAACATGTGTGATTATAATTATTTCAGGCTTAAGAAGAGAAGAAATGAACAACAAATTCATGGTACTTTGCCAGGATATTCAATTTGCTTGTCTTTCCAAAAATCTAAATGGCTGTAGCAAATGCTTTGGCAACCAAAATGAATTATTTAGAATCCTATTTCATTATATATATATATATAAATCATGCTTGTTCATATATTTTACTGTTGACATCATTTCAGAGTCATTGTTTTTTCATCTGAGAAATAATGCTAATGGTCTTTCTTAATCCTGAGAACAGGTACATGCAAATATAAGCACACATCAGTTTTAAAAGAGAAGAGAAGGAAGAGGCTGATTTTATACTGTGTGTTTACAAGCTCTGCATCCAGCTTTGTTTTACAAGGCTTTTTCTTTAGCAGTAAGAGTAGAAAAATAAGCAACTTTGCTAAACAGCAATGACAGGAGTTGGAGAGCTATGACCCAAAGAGAGCTCATTTTGAAGGAGTTTGGAACAAAATGTTTACTGCTCTCTTTATGTGCAGGTCACATAGAGCAACTTGGTTAGCATTTATTTCCTGCTAAGAAGACAGTATTGTTCTCTGGTTCACCTGAAATTTAAAAAAAAAAAAAAAAAGAGACTTTAAGGTAGTGGTGGCTGATCTTGATAAGTATCTTGATTGAGATCAGCCAGTACAAGTGTCTGCCCATCCAAAAACAGTACAACCCCACTCTGAGTACGGGTACTGTGCTATAAAACGATTCTTTCCCAGGCATAACACTACACATTTCTGTCCCCTAGTCTTCATTCTCTGCACCACATCCAAAATTCATGGCCTTAACCTTACGCCACAGATTGCTACCATCAAATCTCCCTCCTTCACAGACCTCTTAGTCCTACAACCTCCCTTCGCAATGCTGATCCATGAGGAGAGAAGACACTAAGTTTCTTCCTCACAAACAATGTCTATGCCCCAATTGGTCAGAGAAGTAACAGAGAGGTCAGTAGTGTCCATGAACTAACACACAGCAGCTCACAATTTGGTCTACAAATGGCCCATGAAATGAGACCTGCATTCTTGCCTTCATTATAAGGCTGATCTCTGGCTAAAGTGGAAATATACCATAAGCTTTGTTTGCCTGGACACACCACCAGTTTTATGACTTAGCTATCTTTGAGAAGAATGCATACATCCATTGTGTGATGAAAATGTCCTTTGTGGAGCTGAGTCACCCTCTTATTAGGCAAAAGTCTATGTCATGAATGTCAAGATTCAGACTGATGTTTGCTTTTGATTTATTGAATTTTTTTTTGAGGCACAGAGGCAGCACTTCTTCCATCCTCTTGTCAAATCAACTAAGCAGATAATATCCTTAGGACTTCTAGGTCAGCAACTAGACTGGCCAACAGTCCAAAATATTTCAGATATCCAGTCCAAATTTTGGTGATCATGGCTTGTATGTCAATGTGATATTGTGAAGACAAGCACCATTTGAACTACTTGCCTCACTGTACCTTTCATTTCATCAAGCTAGTCTGTTTTGTGTTATTGGAACATCTAGATAGAGATTATGTTGATATGGGTAAGCATAGGCATAGATATGTGCACATACATATAGATACAGATATAGATAAAGATATAGGGATATATAGATACAGATACAGAGAAAGGTGTAGATATCAGCTTTCTTATAAGTACAAGCACTAGACACAAGATATCCATGGTATAGATGAAGTGGTTATGGTTCTGACTTTGATGCAACTTAAGTTTTATCCTGTTTCTGTTTGCAGCTCTAATGGGAAATCAGTTTCCTGGGCCCAGAATGAGAAGAGCAGCAGAGGAGCGCACCTTTGGCAACGGTTGTCAATCCACATCAACAAAAAAGAAAACACCAATCAAACTGCAGTGATCAAGCCTTTTTCTAAAAGCACAGATAGTAGCCGACAGAGTAGCAGTGCTATGATTCCTGAGACCAGTGCCAAAACGCTTTATGATGTTTCAGAAGCAGAAGAGCAATACCCAGCTCAGTATCGACCACAGACTCCCTCACCTATCAGCACCGTAAGTCACCGAACTGCCTCTGTCAGCCGAACAGAAGATGATGTCCCTACCTTCCAGACAGAGCAAGCCCAGCGAAGTAGCTCCTCTCAAGGCTCTCTCATGGAGCAGATCAGCAGTGTGGTTACTCGCTTTACAGCCAATATTAGTGAGCTGAACTCTATGATGCTTTCAACAACCACTCCAGGGGCCACTCCTCTCTGCTCTTCATATCTGATCCCAAAGGAAATCCAGCTCCCTACGACAATGACTACATTTGCAGAGATCCAACCACTTCCTGCCATTGAAGTCAATGGCTCTTCACAGTCAGTGAGGAAACCTTCATGTGACAGTGTCAAAGAAGGCACCTCAGAGACTCCCACAGCAAAGCAAGACCTTGAGGAGTTGGTTGCTTTAACTCCTCCTTCTCCTTTTAGAGACTCCATTGACTCTGGAAGTGCATCTCCCAGCTCTCCAGTCTCTGAATCAGCTCTCTGTATCCCATCCTCCCCAAAGTATGACACACTCCTCATTAGAGATTATACTCAAAGTTCTTCTTCGCTGTGAATGTAGTTAAGGCAACATTGGATCTCAATAGCTATGGGCAAGTAGTGAGGGGACAGCCATTCTTCAAGATCTCCAGTGTTTACGCAGTTAAAGGAAGAGGTATTGGGTCATCTTGTGAGAAAAAAAAGAGTAAGAAGCGGAATTACTTCATGAGTGGAAACATCAGAATTATGCTGTTTTAAGACAAAATGATTCTTGGCTGATTTTTGTGGCCTTAAAAAAACATGGGCTTTTCAGAAACACTGCATCTATTTTCGAGGGCTTATAAGGAGTCTGTTAAATCAGTTACATACCAAGTGCTTTGCTTTAGTATTACAATGAACTGTGTGTACAATATATGGGGTGGGGGAAATAGATTGTAAACAACTGTACAATGAATTGTTTGTTTACTCTGATTCCTTACCCAGAAGTGAACCTTGATCTTTTATCAAGAATAGAAGACCAAACATTGAATGTACATTTTCTAACAGACTCAAATCTGGGGACCAACCTATCAAGATTTCTTCTCTTTTTTTTTTTTTTTTTTCTAAGAAGATCTCAAAAACAGTAATGTATGTTCAATAACAACCAAACTTTCTGCTGAAGCATATTGTGTCTGTGATACGTTATACGTGGAGAACACTAAGCTGAGACTTTGCAGTGAGTGACTGCAATATGGAGGGCTTTACAAGTGACTTCTCAACCTACGCATTTGTTTATGAAATTCTCTTCTATCAGTATCAAAAAATCAATCCTTTAACATGGGATTCACCTTCACAGCAACAAAACCCAAGGAAGATTTCCTGACTATTTCACCATGTTGCCAACTTATAACGAAGTAGCAAAAAATATTTTCTGGAGTACTGTTTTGTAATTCCCTTATCAGGGCAAGCTATTGAGGTGAATATTCTGTTTCTAGCAGCACTACCAAGCTATACTATAGCTGTAGTCCCTAATGAAATTAACGCATTTTTATGGATGTTCTTAAGCTAACATTGCCAGTTAAAATACTTATCCAGCTCCCATAATCTTTGCTTGTAAGGAAGAGGTAAACACTCTAAGGATTTTCTCCTTTCTTTGAATGATAGAAATCTAAGAAATCAGTTTGGATTATGATAAATAACTAACCGTTAATGAAAAGATTGTCATAATCATAATTCATAGATAAAGAACTGTGTTAAAATCTGCTTAGAGGTGGTTTAACTACTCTTTAATAAGCAACAAAGCAACAGATTTAACTTTATTTAGCTGCTAGGCCTTGCAGCTATGAACTGTGACAAAAAAAAAAAAAAAAAAAAAAATTCCAAAGCAATACAGAGTGAAGAGTAAAACAGAGAAGACCTAATGAGATTTGAACCAACAGAGTCTTTCTTTGTTTTTTTTTAGCAGATCCTGCAATAGGCAAGGGGATTACTGATACTTTTTTCCTATATTGAAACAGTACAGTTTAGTGTACTTCATACCATCATGGCACTTTTTTTAATACAGAGAAGAAATTCAGGTTTGAATAGGAACTAAATAATTTTCATAGGTATAGTTATGCAGAATTCATAAATCAGGCCCTAAACACACATCATACTGGCTCTCTCCTTCATGACATAACTATCCTCAGGTGCCAAACTTTTGCAGATTTGTTTTATGATATTTTACGATAGTTTTAGGTGGTGAGTGATGCACTTCAGTTCAAAGCCGAGTTGATGCAGCCTTATACAGAAGACAGCCTTATGGAGGGGAGCCTTGAAGTAAGGCTGCTATTTTTCCTTTTTCAACCTCCTACATATTATTTCTTCCAAGACTGCAAACATCTTGCAATCAAAAATCATGCCCAATTTTTCTCTCTCATGTACCAAGTAACATATATTTGATGAGGATAAAAAAAAAAAAAGCAAAAAATGATGAAAACACTTAGCAAGGAGTATTTTCTGTTCCTTTTGGAAGGTAGTTTCCCCTTGTATACTGCACCCTGATTTGCTGTCGAACAACACTAAAAAGTATATGCCAGTGTTATCCAATTGTAGTGCATGGACATATGTGTTCTACTAGCTACTGTCACTTACTAGCTATGCCTATAGCCTGAACCAACAGGTCACAAGGCAGCTTTGCTCTGGAAGGCAGTTAGATGCAGCAAGACATGACTGTAAATCCTTGTTACTTTTATGTCATTTCTGCTCCTTTGCAGGACTGATTGGCACAGACTCAGCTCTGCAGATTTCTGATTTCCAGAGCAGAGCTTGTTTTTGCCCTCCTTGTTTACAGGACTAAGATGTCTCATGATTTGTTAGTTACTTGCATCTTTAGGAGAAAGCATCTTCTTTAACAGATTACAAACCACACTTTAAGAAGAGCTGTGTACAATCAGTATGTGTTACAAACATTCTCGTTTAGAGGCTCTTGCGCACTTGAAGGTCATTAATGGAAGATATATATGATGTTTCCCATCAGTGTAATATTATTTTGATATATTCAGAAAAGAGATAATTAGTGTTTATTTTGAAGAGATACTATTACTGTCAACTTTCTTATACTTTACATCATTAACCAATATCGTTATTAGATGCTTCTCCTAAGAGCTGTGGACTACACTACAGAGAGAACTAATCAAGAGTGGAAATAACGGTTATACAGGTAGACTTAAAAATATTATGTTGAAAATGAATAAAAAGAAAAAAAGAAGTGTAAAGTAGAAACTATTAAATTATGATTTTTCATAAATACACCCCTTCTGCTCCTAAACTATGTTTCTGCACAATCCTAACTCTATCAATTGCTGAGAGTTTCTGGACAACTTTTGTGTATACTGTCAAGATCATATGTGTGTGCTCATGCATACACATGCAGGCCTCAATCTGACAGTTGAATACATGTTTTAAGAGACTACCTAAGTTTGAAACATTTCTTGGGTATTTTCATGCATGGGAAACACATGACTTTCATAGGTCATGTGTCTTGTACCTCCATCAGCCAGAATAAAAGTTTTAACTGCAAAAGGAACTGAAGACTGGCCCTGCTAAGATGGTAGTTCCTTGGGTGAGCAGCTGTAGTCTTGAATCAAAGAGAAGTCAGCCTTCACAGTAGGTAAAGAAAGTAGAATACATGGTAATAGCATTGGCTGATATGTGCTCATATTACCTTGCAAGATTTAGGGGGAAAGTTAACAATTATGTAGTGATTGTAGCAGTAAGTCAAAGGACTTCAAATGAATACAGTGAAAAATCTGCAGGACTGGGAAGTTCTCTAAAAGAAACGAATGTGTTTGATACAGGAAAAAAGAATATTATGAGTGCATACATTATAATTTCCTTATGTTGCTTGTATGCTAGTCTCCTTTTTAGAACATTAAGTTATAAAATTGGAGTTTTTCAGTTTCCAGTCTAATTAAAGGATGTGCAAATACAAAATGAACAGCTTGAAATTTCCTTCCAATTTAGTGTTCCTGACAGAAAAGGAATTAAAGCAGTTGAAACTATTGTCGTTCTTGGCCACAGGGACCTCAGAAAATCAGTTGACTC
>JAVCKT010024541.1:0-11654 GCA_032273925.1 Rhynchotus rufescens | reverse complement strand
GAAATCAGTATTTCTCTTTTTTTCTTTCCTATAGTTTAGTATTACTCCCTCTGTTCAAATCTCCAAAATTATCACTTACATTTTTATGCTGTGAAAAGAAAAAAGGTACAGGTCAGTGGAGCATAAAGGTAAGTAAAAAAAAGTCATCCAGGTGATGAATACCAACCCTGTATGTTGCTGGTTTTGTCTCATCTGAGTAATGACAGTACAAGCACTTAAACAATAATCACTAAGTCATTCTGATCTGCCAAATGGGAACAAATATACTATGTATATTATATGTACTAATAGGATTATATGGCAGCTGCTGGTGGTATTTGTAATTAGAAATCTATATAGATTATAGATGTTTTAGAGAGACGGTGCCAATTCTAAAAGATTTTTGTGGGCTACAAGTGCTTGTAATTATTTTTTTTAATTTGCTAATAACTTATAAAAAAATGGTTTCAAACATTCTGTGAGCATTTGTTCTTTTTTATGTTGTTGCTGCTTATACTATTAAAATGATAGAGAATGTAAAGTTATTATTTGGATGTGAACTGAAAATGATTTTTCATAAAATTTAACATTTTTATCAACATTCGTTTTGCTTTCTACCTGTACAAATGTAATTTATTTTAGCATTGAAAAATACATTTGCTTGTTTCTCGAATGTCTACATCATGTTATAACTGGTGTTTATGTAGAGTCAGGTACTTTTTGAACAGTATTAAAAAAAATCTGTGATATGACCTAAATCTGGATTATTATTTTTTCTATGTAATATTTATAGCCATATTTCCGATACATATTTCAACAGATGAGGTGTACCTAGACTCAAATCCCTGAATAACAATCTCTTTCTTTGCAGTTTTAAAAGATTAACTCTACATCCATAAATAATAGTTATATAATGCTTAAGTATAGTTTGATATTTTCCCTTTAAAATCGAACACAGTTTAATTGATGACTCATTCCTGGATTTTAATATCAGGAGGAAGCAGTATAATAATCTAGTCTAGAATAACACAAACTAACGCTATTCACCTAGAAAAATCTGTACTGTAACTTTATTTTATGACTGTGCAAGAAAAAAAATATTCCTTCTATCGAGGAACCACATCTAGTCTCCATTTACAAATACAACATCACAGAAAATGTTAACATGCTAGAAATTATCAAAGCCTGACTTAACTAATGTCCATTTTCTAGCAATATATTTTGTCTGCCTTTACTTGCTAAATGAAGAAAACTCACAAGATAGGTAGTAAAGCACCCATTGCAGTTAAAATAAAGTGAATTAATTTTCTGTCTTTGGCACACCTAAAAGTGTAAACACTAGGTAAATAATTTCAGTGTGGAATTTCATTGTGGTTGCATTAATGAAATTAGCTTCAGGTCAAAATGTTTTTGGCAAAAAACAGGTCAGTACAAATAGATTGTACTTTGGAAACACATATTTTGGAAAAAATCATGCAATCATTTGTTTCATTGAAATATATCATTTCAGAATAATATTTAAAAAAAAAACCAGTTCCATTGGTATAAGTTTCACTGATAAACATTGTCTAGTCCTTCTCACATGTGTTAGGTGGATTACTCTCAAAAAGCAAAAGACTTCAGAGTTGTTCCTGTTTGGTTGGGTATTGGGCAGGTTTGAGTGCATTTGGAAAAATATATATGTATTATATATACATGTGTGTGTGTGTCTGTGTGTGCGTGTGTGTGTGTCTGTGTGTGCATGCTCTGTCTTATATACACTTGAAGTTTGAAGTCTGAAGCTTGGCCCTAAAGAGAACTTGTCACTGACCAATCTCCCTCTGAGGCACTATTCACAGTGCTCTGGAGCTTGACTTATGTATATACTTAAATATGAGTGTAAAAAACAAGGATGTTAGTAGAATCTCAACTGAGGAATTAGATCTGGATTTAATTAACTATATAGATCACCACTGATGAATCTGGAAAGGCAGATGGAAAGATTCCGTGGACTCCTTAGGTGGCCAAGCGCAGACTAAGTTTCTTCAAAACATTGCAAGGTTTCAGAAAAGGCATGTTCTCTGCCTTCCCATTGGCTTTATTACAGGATAGAAAATAAGGAGCAAACAATGTCCTATTATAAATATGCTGGACCTCAAGGACTGCATCCTGAAAGAGGATGGTCCTTTTCCTTTCTCTATCCATCTGAAACGAAGTATATCCATATACTGTATGGCAGAAAAAATATATGTCTGTACACCAACAGCCAACAAACTCACATGTAAAGCATTCATGGATGGGCTTTGTCAGTGCAGAGGTCTATATAAGAGCTGGTCATTCTAAGCTGCCTTTACAACCAATGGTGAGAAGTAAGATTTTAGAGTACCAGCCACTTCATCCTAAAATACTCAAGAAATCAAGGCTCTCAATGTCTCTAAAGAGTCTCATCTAGAAATAGCCTTACCTAGAGTGAGCTGCTGCACCTCTATTTTGTAGGGTTTTGGTTAATGGCAGATTGCAAGACTTTTGAACACTACAGATAAATCAAAGGCACCAATGACAAGGCATCATATGAAAAGGAGATGTTTTATAGCTACGATGAAAGAATAAAAGTAGCATATGGAATGTTGAAATAAATTAAGAAAAAATAAGGGAGAGGACACCAAAAGCAAAATTCCAAGATTATATTAGGGTAAGAGTTTGATAAGATATTACTAGGCAAAAGAGTAGTTCTAAGATTATGAATTCAGGAAACAAATGAAAAAGTTTCCACAATTCTGGAGACTTACCTGAAGAAAGACTGATCAATAGAAATAAAGACCATGTTGCCATAAACAGCAATAAAGAGTGGGAAAAAATCCTATAATGAGCTTTAAAAGACTAATTTCCATGCCAATATCATACTAAGATCCTGCCAAGAGCTATGAACTGTATGAGACACCTGTATTTCCTCCCAGATTAACTTGTTCCATTTTCTCTTGTGAGTTTTTATTCTTGTAATGTTTTTTCCTAGAAAAACACTGGAGAGTTAGTTAATTACTAAATAAAGATCTGGCATCAAGATAGTGCAGCAAACTTGAAAACACAAACACTTGCCACATCCTTCTTTTGGAAGATAAGACTGGCAAGCATCACCCATATATAAATGCCAAATGCAGAAAGTATTCAGCCAAACATCAGGCTTCGCCAAGCTCCATCTTAAAGCAGTGTAACAGAGTGCCTTGGCTTGTGCCACTTACAGTTTATCCCAGCAGGCATTCAAATGGTCCAGGAGGTTGGAATTACGATTTCATTGAGTTGCAATATACTGTGCCTCATGGTTAAATGGCTGATCCAAAACAAGCGGTATCTGTTCAAACTAGTGGAAAGAACAGCCCATTTTTAACAATATGCATGTGACTCCAGTGAAGTCAAATCTTGTAGCTGTAGGTGAGAATCCACTGCAGAAGTCAGGTCTGTTGCAAATTCCTACAAAAAGAGGAGCAATGATAGCTTGAATCTGGATGAAGTACATCTATTTCATGCACTGTGCAGCAAGAATTTGTTTATCTGAGGCTTTATTAAAGAAGGCTGAATGCGAAAGGAAAAGGAAGAAAGCATATAAGGTTGCACAGAAAAGGCTAATTCTGGAGTAATGGATTACATGAAAAAGCAGGAAAATTTTGCTCTTTTATTCTTATCTGCTGCTAACAGCCCATGAGATAGTGAGTGTCTAATTTCTTCATTACCCTTTCAGTACCCCAAGCAGATAGCAAATTCACTGCATGATAACCGAGAATATTTGATCATCTGATCTTGCATTGATGGCAGTTGTCTTCAAAACAGGTTGGGAGATATAAGCAATGAGTCAACACAGGCTGAGGGTAGGGATATGCAGTCAGCTAAAGTAAGCAAAACATCACATATATTTTAGTAAACAACATACAAAAAAATGAGAACCAGATTACAGAAACATCAATCTTGAATAATTTCACTGAAACTCCTGGTGATGAGTGTGAACATCCCTGGAAGAAGTTTGTGAGAGAATTTGAAGCTTTTTTTTAATCAGTACTTATTTTCCCAACTTTTGTATTTGATCATTAACAACATTAATATGCTGGTCGCTTCTTGTGTTTAAATTTTCCTCAAATGTGATTTACAGAAATATGAACCTTCCTGGTGCATCTGAATTCCACCAGAGATCTCTTAGAATAAAACCTATTTCTTTTGTCATTGTAATCAGTTCTCAGAAATATTGTAATTAGTGTCTGTATATACTGATTTTTTTAAACTGAAACTAAAATCCAGAAAGGTTGTGGAATCTCCTTCTCTGGAGATATCAAAAATCTACTTGGCCACAATCCTATGCCACATGCTGTAGGTGACCCTGCATGTGTAGTGGAGTTGGACAAGTTGATCTCTAAAGGTCTCTTCCAACATTAATGATTCTATGATTCTAAATCCTAGTTCCAATAAGTGACAGTTCTGCCCTAGAATAATTTGCCCTATGAGTAAGCCTGAAGTTTACTGTTAATCCCAGTTATTGGAGGAGCTTATAGCAGCACTAAGCATCATCATTCCTGTTAAATATGAACTGAGGAGAGATAGTAAAGTTTGTAGATTAAGAGAAATAGAGTTCCCTCTTTGCATAAAGACTGAAGTAAATACATCTCCGTTCCTCTTTAAATGACTTCAGTGAAAACATTAGCAATACATTGTCTTCAATATAGAGTTTCTACAAGTATTTAAGTTGCCCATGAACCTGTAGTTGCGTATCTAGAAAATATACAGCAAACTCAACATAAAGCATACTTTTTTGTCTAGAAAAAGGATAGGAATGTCTTCCAAAGGGCTGTGATTATTCATCATTAAGACCAACTCATGGGTAGCGTGTCTTCTCCTGACCTATTCCTTCCTGTTACCAGCAAACCTGGCCTTTACCAGTATCACATGATGCAGAGCACAGAGTCTCCTTTGTACTACCATCAGTCTGAGTGATGACAGTTAGGTTAGCCTAAGCTCTAAAGCGTACAGCTGCCTTGTCCCAGTTATTTTCACCTGTATAAAGGTCCTATAACATCCATAGAATGTATCCTTTTAGGCAGAAACTGAAGATCATTCTCACATTGACTGAATCCCTAGTATCTAGGAAACATCTTGGCTGACTGGGCCTGAAGTTTCAGACTTTTCCAGCCTTACTAAGTTTTGTTAGATAATTCAGACATAAATACCAGTAACCAAACAGAATTTCACCTGAAGATTTGAGGAATATAAACTCACAGTTCAAAGGACTCCATGGTCTGCACTAAAGTGGATAATTAGCTAGTATCTATTTGTTCACATCTTGAGCAGCTCAGATTGTTTTCTATTAATGGCAATTCCAGTTGGTGTTCATCTCATCTAACTCTTGATTGGCCAATACAGTTAAGAGAGGAAAATCGATGCTTTAGAGCATTTGTTTACCTGACTTCCTTCATATGTCTCGGTCAGATTTTGAAAGCAGCCATTTCTTCCCTTCTAAAGTGGAAATCTGGTGATCATTTCAGGTGTAGATGTCAACTCTGTTATGTCTAAAGCTAGGTGAGACTAGTGAGACTAGGTGAGACTAGTTGAGACTCTTACAAAGTTTACTCCTACTCTCTTCTTCAAGTGTGCCTATTTAAACTATTTTAGACCTTAAAATAAGAGTACGGAAGGTATGACATTCTGAGTGACCCTGGAAGAAGCACAGACCACTGACAAGGCTTCCATATGACTCCTGAAAATGTTTTCTTCCTTCTGTTGTCTTTGACCATAGAGCCAATGGGCAGATGTCCAGTTCAGCGGTACAAGATCATGTTCACAAGCTGAATGTGATCAGCTACACTGCTGAATTGTTTTCGAGCCCTGCTTTTCAGCACTTTTCCAAATAAAACCCCAGCTGTGCTTTGGGTTTAACAATAACAGGGGAACAATCCCAGCTTGTGATGTAGACAAGGCTTCATGCATGATCCCAGCAGGTTTTGTACTTTTGCATGTGGAATTGTGAAAGTACACTTCTTTACCTTCATGCTTCTAGCACTCGCAAGCCACAAATAGCACCATACTACAAAAAAAAAAAAAAAAAAAGTCAAGAGGGCACAAAGAGTCTTTTTTATCATTTGTTGGGGACTGAGAACTGGAGAGCTCTATA
This sequence comes from Rhynchotus rufescens, assembly GCA_032273925.1. NCBI lineage: Eukaryota > Metazoa > Chordata > Aves > Tinamiformes > Tinamidae > Rhynchotus > Rhynchotus rufescens. The sequence continues at coordinate 5,545 of JAVCKT010024541.1, read as the reverse complement.
ATGAAATAATAAGGAAAAGGAGGCATTTGGAGTCCACTTGAAGTTGACAGGAGGCTCTAGCTGGTGTTCGTCTTCCAGGAAATTTCCTAGAATAGGGAGAATTCATCTCATGGGGATCCCTTCTTGCCACTTACGATAAGTCAGCATGGCAGCTGGATAGGAGATGTTGCAGACGTATGTCAAGCACTGCCATGAGACCTTTAAATCTAAGCCTGATTCTTTGACTCTGTGCCAATTACCTTTGTTACAAAGGAAATTTTCTGGGAGAGTGAGTTCACTAGAACAGTCAAAGGCTACGTTATGCAAATCAGCCTCACCATTAGAAAAAGCTCCCACTTGTTTTTAATTTACTAGACATAAAGTCTTATTCTCTGTTTTAAGACATATTCAAATAAGATGCAATAAAATCATTTGAAGAGGGGAACACTGAGGGATCAACATAATTGGATCAAATTTGAAAGGAAAGTCCTTACACATTATTTTGATCAAAAGCTTTCTGAATTTAAGAGTTTTAAGGCTTCACATCATGTTGTCTCTTGCTGGGAAAAGAAGAAAAGCTCCAAATCAATATTCAACCCCAGCTTCAGGGAGTTCCTGCTGCAGATACAAGGATCTCAAATCTCAGTCATTGAGTGAAGTATGAGTGAAGACTCATACTCCTCAGTGATGACAGTGGTTTCAGAGGAGTTATCAGGCAGTGGAAGGATATTTAATGGAGTTAAACACACATCATTAACATCTAATGCCGACTAGTTAGTTAAAAAACATGTACTACACATAGATCCATAGTGGGATTTGATACATGATTGGACAAGGTGTCATTTCATGCAGTTCTCAATAGGTGCCAAGGTCTGCTCATTCTCACACTCATCCTTCTGAAAATATCGTATTTGCAAGCAATAGAACTTTTTCTGTTTGTGAGTGTTTTTTTTTTCTACCCAAGTAAGCCATGTAAATATTCTAATTGTTCATCGCCTTTGTTTTCTTGTTTCTCTTAACAGCTTCCAGAGCAGATCTCTGCCACTGCATTTCTGCAGCATGTCAGCTCACATTGCACAGCACATGATGGGTGAAGCATGTTACCGACACAAGAAAATAAGGATGTGTTTTTTTTCTTTCCTCCACCCACCCATCAAAACAAAAGTCACAGTATAGGTCAAATATAATTACAGTTTGTATGACATGGCTTCATACTTCAAATATTTCTGTTTTTCAGTTGTCAGCTTAAGCTTGGCTGACAGGAAGAGAGTTGCTGATATTCAAAGGCATTGTGATGCTACTTGTACTCACTAGGTTTGACATTTGCAGAGACTGATTGTATTCTTACATTGCTGAATGACTTTGCATAATAAATTTTCTTGTATGAGAAATGGAGCTAAGCCAAAAAATGGATACCTTATTGAAAAGTCCTAAAAACTTTGAAAGGAGCCTTTATTTAATCACTTTAGTAGTATCACAAATACACACTTATTATTTTAGCATTGTTGTGTTACTGAAAATATATGTCTCAGTCATGACAATAAAAAGGGTTTATTTTTTTGAAAGAGGTCCTATCTATCAGCCTGGATGCACAGTTAGTTACATCAAAATTCCCATCTTAGCTGTTGCTTAACTAGAATACCTGCAAAGGAAAAAAAAATGCAAGGAAAAAATTCTGTGAAAAGTTCTTTATCAGGACTTTATTTCCAAATGGGGCTATTCAAGCACTGTTTTTCTTCTGCCTAGCACAACCCTATTTCCTAATATCAGAAATCCCTTTGGTGGAATGAGAAAGGCACCACTTGTGAGCTTTGTGGATTTCACTGTCATGCCACATCAGAGATAATCCTATTATTCCTTTCTTGAACTTTCTTCCTAAGTATGAAAACAAAAAGCTATAAACTAACAGAAAAGTGAAATAAAGCCCACAACACAAGATGGAGTAGAGAAAGCTGTAAATATGAGGAAATTTTGAGATGATTCACTTAACTCCAGCCTACTCTTTTTCATGCCTCATTACTTGCTCATCTGATCCTCTATTCCAGCCAGTCCACTCTGTCTTTAAATCAAAATTTTGATGAGATACTGTAGCCCTAAGAGATTTCCCCCAAATCCTCTGGGATTTCTATGGGAGAACAAGGAATTCATTCACCCTGAATTCTACACAGTGCCCTTAAGTACCTTCCCTTCTCACCCCAATAAATCAGTAATACTCTGGTTCTACTTTTAGGTTGTTTGGAGCCAGAAAACTATTATTAGCAAATTCCCTATTATAGAAACTGCTTTTACCAGAATGTTTCTGGAGCTCACCACTTTAAATTGGCAGAATATATAGCTGAAGTCCTAAAAACAAATAAAAATAATAAGAAATTTTTTTTTAGAATCAGCATCTCTCTCTCTCTCTCTCTTTTCCCTTTTCATCTAGTTCTTCCCACATAAATTGCTATGCCAGCCTTCTTTGTGTACTTTGTGTAGAGAATAAGCTTGGGTTTGAAATTTTCCTCATGCATTGGAAATACTGTTAGGATCCTTTATTGGCCAAATAAATTGATCCTACCAGGAACATATATGTGTGTAATTGCAACCTAGCAGAGCTAATGTTTACCTATAACTTTGTTCATTTTTTTCCTTTCATATGTCTCCCAAAGCTGAAGAGAACTAACCTTTAAAAACTTCATGCCTTGGTCTTCATTTATATCATGTTCAAAATTATTTGGAATTATACAGCTAAGAATACATCTGCTCTTAAGTCTCTGCTAAGTATCAGATGTTTTTCAGATTGAACTAAAAGTATTCCTGCATAGCAGCATGTTTTCAAAACCTGTGAAGTTATTATTGGTAGACAAGGGATTCGCTGTGAATTGGTGCTCCTTTTCAAACTGCATCAGCCATACCGAGTTAATGGACCATGTTTCAGCAAAGCGGGTGGGAGGCGAAGCACATTGCTATTCAGCATTCAGGAAGCCTTTTCTTTCTTTCTTTCTTGTCTAAAAATGTTACTTAAGTTTTTGCAGTTATCAACTAGCAAGTGCCTCTGGAATCTGTTTGGCTTGCCAAAAGAAAATGGAATAAAATGAGGCAAACAAATTTAAAAAAAAAAAAAGAAAGAAAGAAAGAAACAGAAACTTGTCCCACCAAAGAACTACAGATTCAGCCCTGTTCAAGTCATACTCTTTGTTTTCATCAGAGGTTCTTACTAGAGAAACACTAGATCAAGTTTTTAACTAGGATAAGCAACATAAAACACTTGAATTCACCAAAACTGTATTGATTTACACCAACTGGGTAATGGGAGAGGAAGTGAGCTCAATTTTGCTAACAGTCTAGTGAGAAACAGCTTGGTTTTTGTTTTCTTCTAAGTCTTAAAAGATACTAGACTTTAAATAGGAAAGTCAGGAGGAGGAATAGAAAGCTCACAGCAGGGATGTGTCCACTGTGACAAGGCAGAAGCGCCCTGGGGAAAGCACCGAGGCCCCATGCGCTCATGGCACTGAGTGCTCTTATATATGAGAAAGCTTTAAACTGTCCAGCCTGGGGACTAGTAGCAGGTTGGCAGAGCTACCACAGACCTCACTGCAGGCTATGTGACCAGTGGAGACCTTAGTAAATATTTAGACATTGTTCCATGCCAAGTTTCTCCTCACCACAGCTAGTCTGGGATTAAAACTGACCTGGTTATTCAGGGTCAGTACCAAGAGCTGAAGGCAGACGATTTAAGTGCTCAGCTATTTAAAGACATTCAGGGTCTATATTCTCTCGACAGAAACAAAACCTGATGTCTGAGTAGCTTTAAAAATTGATTTGTGAGAGCTTTGATATTTCCTGTCTCTTCTACCTCCACACAAATTCATCTGGAGACTGTCCTCCCTTAGTAAAGAAAATGTTTGAATACCAAGACTGAGCTCCTCTTCTATTCAGAACAGCAAATAATATGTCAAAAATCAGGCTGCTCTCTCACCTGAACCAGTTTCACTCTTAAATATAGTAATTAATAAAACCTGTATCATATGAACAATCCAAGACTTTTCTGTTGAGGATTTCTCCATGCCACTTCTTTTCCCTGGAACAACAACAATGCATAATTTCATCCATGACAATGTGTTATCTCACATCTTAATACCTCCATCTGCTATTTTGCATGTGCACTATCACCTTCCTTTCAAAGACTGAAAAATGTGGTTGTGTTTTGGCAAATAACACGGGTAGATCCCAGATCTCTAGCAGTAATGGCTATTGAAACAGGATAAGCAACACTGGTATAAGCTTGTTGCAAGAGTCCTCATGAGTCCCTTTAGAGACTCAATAATATGCCCATCGTGGTTTTTTTTATTTATTTATTTTCGAATAAATACAAAAGATATGAATGGAAAAGGACTGAGTAGGAGGGAAAAAAAATCACTTCTCATGATTAAGCTCTGATTTTATCACAGCAGTCCTGAGATACCTGAGCCTGAGTATACTGTGTAGTTTTACAGACCTTTTCTACATTTCTAATTTGCTGAATTCCATGCTTTGTATTAAAATTGTACATCATGGTCAAGAATCAAATCATATTAGTTGAAAAGTTATCTAATTGTTGCAAGAACATAGAATGAACATGCAGTTACATTGTTCAGGAAATGAGATTTACAAAAATGCAAGGGAATATTATTAAGCGGAAAGTGTGGGCACAGTAAATAGCAAAGAAAATGTCAAACAAATGCTAAACAGAGAAGAAGAATCTATGCTACATGTTGGCCACAGAAATGCTGGCATGGGACCCAGCGTGCTTAATTCTCATGCTTAATAAGCAGCTTTAAAAACTGTTACCTATGACTCCAATAGAGTCAGCTTTGAAGGTCTCCACAAACAAATCCTATAATATGGATTTCTAAACTAAGGCAAAAAAAAGAGGTACCTTCCTGGAGTCTTTAAAAGCTCTTGACACCAGATGTTCAAGGCCACTCAAGTTTCAGTAGGGTAACATAGACTTGTTAGGCTTTTGCAGATGCTTCAGAGTGGAATTTTATTTCTGTTCACAGATCTTGCCTGCCTGGAAATCATTAATTTCAAGATAGTGATATGAGCTGTGTTGGAAACAGTTCCAGAAAACGAAAAATGTACCTGCTTGGTTAGAAATTTGGCAGAGGAACTTTTACAGATGTTAACATTGTAGGCTGAAGAAGTCACCACCCCAGTCTTCTGTTCTGCTCCTCTGCTGGAGGTCTTGTCTCTGCTTTAGCAGAACATGTTCTCATTCCTCAGCCACCATCTTTCAGTGACACATCAGTATAAGATGTTAAGTAGCATCTTTCTCAGTAATCACATGGTAGCAAAGCTGATCTGAAGCTGTCTGTTTCCACACTAGTATCTTCTGGATAATTATGGATATTGCTTGAAGAAGAACGTGGGCAGAGAGTGAGTATGTAGCTGAGTATGTAGTGTCCTTGAGCAGGATTTACTTCATCTAACTTTAGACGTTGAGACAGTTCCAAACATAAATGTGAAAACTAAATGAAACCACAGTGTTCCTTAGGAAGCCTTTTCTCTCTCTTGACTATAAAAGCAGCCAAAATGACTGTCTTGG
>JAVCKT010024540.1:0-14517 GCA_032273925.1 Rhynchotus rufescens | reverse complement strand
CCGCGGGAGCCGCCGCCGCCCGCCATGGACTGGGCCGCCCTCGAGCGGCACCTGGCCGGGCTGCAGTGCCGCGAGCAGCGCCGCGCCGGATGCACCTCGGTGAGTGCCCCGCTCCCTGCCCCGCTCCCTGCCCTCCTCCCCGCCGCGGCTTCCTCCGCACGCAGCACCGGGGATTCCCTTTCCCCCTAAATCCTTCGAGTTACAGCTCATCGCTGAGACATGCGGGCGGCTGCTGCCGGCTGTGAATGGGAGCGTGAGAGCAGTGCGCTTCTGCTTTGCTTTCCTTTGCTTTTTTCTTAATTTGGAACTTAAAACCAACGGGCAGCCTCTGGCGGGACGGGCAGCGCCCGTGGGTTCTGGGTTCTTAGCAAGCGTGCCTGCAGTGCGCGGCTGTGTGTGCAAATGCTTGGCTGTATTAAAAAAAGTTTTCTTTTTATGCGTATATATAATGGCCAGGAAGCCTGTTTCTGCAGTGCCCTTGGCCTCCGCAGTGGGTTTCCTTCCCTCCTGGATGTTGTTGTTGCACCTGGTGGCACAAAAGCTCGGAGCTCCCGCTTCCCGTTTCCGCTGCCCGGCTGTTCTGCTCTGGCCCTGAGTGCTGGAAACTTCCCTGAATTTTCCACCCGTCCCTTTGCAGTTTTTCCAGGCCCCGGGACAGGGAATGTGGGGCCGGTTGCGGTTCCTCCCCTCCCGCCCGTGCACATTCCTGTCTGCGGAGGAGCCCTGGGGGCATCCTGCAGTTCACCTGAGCTGGGGGCTTTGGCTGTTCGCTTTCCTCCTTTTCCCGGAGCTCCTGCCTTTTTCTGAGCCCGGAATTCCGTGTGGGATGAAGGGGCCGCGAGCCGGTGCGGAGGCCTCGCTGCGATGCTGCCCGTGGCACGTGCCTGGGGACGTGGATCCTCTTGGAAGAGGAGCACCTGGGGCCTCTCCGTGTGCCGGGGCCGAGCTCGTTCCCTGTGTCCTCATGTCCTCTCATGTCCCGCATGAGCCCTCTCCGCACTTTCGGCTGCCACCTCGTCCTTTGGGCCCTCAAAAAGGATGGGAAGGAGCTTCTGGTTGCAAATAAATGGGGAGATCATCATCTGCGTTAGGAGGATGAGGACGAGCCCGGTGCCCGTTGCGCTCTGTGGCGCTTTGTCAGGGCTACAAAGAGCTGCCTTTCAGTCCGGGCTGGCCGCGAAGATGACGGGACAGCGGGCAGAGCGAGCGACATCCCGGGGCTGCGCGGGAAGCACGTGCCCGAGCGGGAATCCACCCGGTAACGTGGCCAGTCCCGCGGTGGGACTCAAGAAGTGGAGAGTTTTGCAGGAGTTGGTACCTGGGTTTAACTGCTCTCGGTTGCGCTCCACATGAAGCTGCTCCAAAGGTCTACGGCATCGTTGTCGTTACTGGTCTGGCTGTTGTTATAGGAGAAGGACATTGTAAGTGTTGTGGTGAGGTTGCTAAAATGACTTTAGGAGAATGTCCAGGCTGTGAAGATGTGGTGTGAAATGCGGGATGGGGTTAGGAAGGTGTCAGGTGAACTTAATATAGCGCTTAAACTCAATGGGACCCTCAGGCTGACCAGTCCAGAGAGCAGTCTGGTGTTTGCAAGGATTTGACCTTAACCGCTAGAGAGAGCGGAGAAAGCGCTTGTTAATTGTAGAGGAATAATGGCTATTGTGTAACTTGCTGCCACAGTGGCACGAGGGCAGGAAGGAGCCTGCACGGCACCCCAAGCAAAGTGAAAGGCTCTTCCCAAGGCCGTTTGGGTGGAGGCCGAAGGCTTCAGCACTGGCACAGAGCTCCGGCGATGGTTCGTCTGGCAGGTCATGCCGAGCTGCTGAGAAGATTTTTGTGCACAGCAATCCAAGGGTGTTTTCTTCTTTATCCATAAGCGGGAGGTTGTCTCCATCCTCATCCCTTCGCTCCACACACTGGGCCCTCCTCCTGCCCGTGGAGATGCCTTGTGTGGCAGCTCGTTGGACTCGTGAGCGCAGTTTGGAATGTAAATGACCGCGTGATGACGGGGGGAAGGCAAAATAAATGTTGGGGTAGCAGCAGTTTGATAATGCCACCGGGCCGGCACAGCTGCACGCGCTCCGGACCCCCGCGCGGCCAAACTGCGGGAATTCCACGTGTTTCTGCTCTTCTGAGAGCAAAAGAGAGCAGGTTTTCCAAGGCGTCTTTGCAAGCTTCTGATTTCCAGCTGTTTCCACAGGCTGAATGTTTCCTGTCTCGTCTTTAAGCTCAGCCATGCGGCGAGAGCAATAAGGGCAGCCAGGTGCTGGGGAGGTTTTTGCTGGAGGTTTTTCATGGAGGTTTTTGCTGCATCCTCCCAGGTGCCTTGAGGCTTTTGCTGATGGGGCAGCTCCTCTGGCTGCTGCATTAACCCCAGCCTCGAGGAGCCTGCAAACCCGTGGCAACACGCACAGGTCGTGCCCCAGCTCCACGAGGTGCGTTGGATACTCCCGTGTCTGCTGGGTGCTCCTCTGATAGAGAAGGAAATATGTGTTCTCTGAAGGCAGCTAGTGCTTAGAAAGTCCCTCAAAAATGCACGTGGGCTGATCTCATCCAGCTGCAGGAAGCCTGCTAGTGATGTGTTTTTCTTTATTCTGCTCAATTGCTGAAGCTTTGCTGTGTCAGAAGGAGTAACAAATGTGCCACGATGTGATTTATGGTGCTTGGGAGCTTCTGAGGTGCCTGCAAAGCAGCCACTCTCCACTTGCAGCCTCACTAATGGTTCTAATAACATCAAAATCGGCATCAGTGATTCTGATAATTCTTTCCATTGCATCTTGGAGGATGGTAATTACAATCAATAGACTGTATTTTCTGAAAACAGTATCTGCGAATTCTATAGTCAATTAAAGAAAACACTTGTGAAACGGGAAGCAGCTCAGCCAGATGACTGGCCTCTCTCAAGAGGCTGTCGTGCTTGTGGTCTGCACAGGGATGGCTCTCGGGAGGAGTGTTGTCGTCCATAGAACAGACTTATTCTATGATAAAAGCCCGTCCTTGCAGCCTGCAGGAGCTTTCCTGATTTGCAGACACCTCCCGTAAGGGTACGAACGTGCTGGAGTCCATATATTTCCCTGTTCATCAGTAGGACATCTCTACATGCGCTGTCAAGGTAGATGCTGGTACCTTGAGCACCTCCGGCTGTATAGGTGCTGGTTCACTAACATCCATACAGCCTGCCCAGAATCATAATGTGCTCTCAAACATGTTGGTTCTTATGTTTATAAAATACTCTCAGTGTGTTAAGAAGTTAGATGTGTTCCCTCACAAGTCTTTACTTCTTATTAAGGCTCTCTTCAATTGGTAGGGACAGACGTAGTGCTCCCGGCTGCGTTCAGAGCAGTGGTTTAATCAGTGGCCTGTTGACCATAGACCAATATGAAGGAGTCCCTGGAAGACTGAAGGGGAAGCAGCGTTTTGTCATTAAAGCCACCACGAGGCTGCCTCTGTGCCCGGCAGATGCGCTGTGTTGAAGCGGTAAGAGAATATCAGTGCGCTAATTCCTGGCAAACTCATTTCCAAAAGCGAACTTCTGCTTTGTGGGAAACTTAATATCTGTTGTTCTTGCAACTTAGAGGCACAGCAAGACCTTTTTATCCATCTGATGGCTTCTGTGCAAGGGCTCTTTGATTTACTGGATTCATCTGTCTTACCCTTGATAGGGGCAACTGGAGGGAGTAAAATGACTCTTTCGATGAGAGAGGCTCATTAGGGGAAGGTTACCCAAGACACCAAGACATGTTCACCTTGAAAAGTGTTATAATTTCAGACAAACAGGGGTTTTTTTTGCTTTGCATGAGTGTTTTCCCCAGCGTAACTGGGTTTAATGCTGCCCCACCGCGTTGCGACCGCGGAGTGGGAATCACAGCAGCCCTGTACTTTGGCCGCCTTCCACCCAGCTCAAAGGTTAGGTGAGGTTGGCAAGATATTAATGAATCTGCCAAAGTGTGCGGTGTCATTAAGCTAAGAAAACATCCATATGTGCTCTAAAGTGCTTGTTTCTCGAGGAGCCTTTCTAATTACATGGATTGGGAAGATGAATGGCTGCTTCTCCTGGAAGTGGTGCCGGCAGAACGACTACGCTTGGTAATCTGGAGCGAAAGCTTCATCCTCATTGCCACTGCAAATCCTTTCGTTAACGAAAGCGCCAAGCACGCAGGATGACGACACGTATATTCCTTTTTCTGGGAAATGGTTCTCGTTTATCTGAGCATTAATATAACTCTGTTATTATGGATACCAGCGAGTTGGCAGCAATTCCTGGTCGTTTGGTAAGTGAACGTTTCACGTGTTATGTAGAAATAGCCAAAACAAGGTGAGCGTTGGGTTATTTAAATGCTGTTTGCCTTGCAGGTAGCAGTATATATCTCCTTAACACACTTGTGTGCGATAACTGAAAAACTGTTCATGGTCCTGGCTACGACAAGGGCCGTGCAGATCCTTTAAAAAATTATCTTTGGCATTTAGTGCAGCCTCTAGTGAAAGCTAGGCCTTTGTATAGAGAAAAGGGAGGAGTTTTTAAATCCGAATCTTGATTATCTTGGGGCACAATTATATTGACATAATCATGAGATTCAGTGCTCCATTCTGCCCGTGCCTTTGCCAGCACTCTCAAACTTTTACATAAATACAAGCAAATACCTCCTTTTGCATTAGCAGTGCAGAAACCCAGCTCTATAGAATAATGATAATAATAATAATGTACTTAAGTGTCTCTTTCTGGCAGGGTGGCTGTGATGAGTGAGGGGGCGGCTGTTTTTAATCCTCGGATCCGCCGCGTGCCGTGTAGAACCCCTTGACGGGGTTCAAGGGCCTGAGGAGGACCATTCCATACCCTGTCGTGCCATCGTGCCCTCAGCAAAGGATGGAGCCAGCACAACACCGGGGAAAAATTATGGTGACTTTTAAGGGAGCAATTACAGGCAGAGTGCCTTAAGAAGGCGGGAAAGGGGAGAGTGTTTGTTCAATCCAAACACATTCCAGGCCTAGAGATGAACGTGGGAAGGCCAAGGCCAAGCTCCGCACCAGGCCTGGCTGCAAAGGCTGCTGCTGCCAAAGCCCATCAGCAATGAGCTCTGAGCTCGCCAGGCCCGCAGAAACTCTTCCATGTAGTCTCTCTGGTCCTGCCTCCTTCACTTGGGGCCTGTAAAATGCCAAAAATAGGCTGTGAAAGAGCTAAGTACTAATAAATGGAGTATACATTGACTTCCATGGAGTGGGGAGGTCAAAACGATCGATTTAATGGTAAGTGAAAGCCACAGCACACGTCCCACCTCCCCTACTGAAGTGAGAAGATTTTTCTTACGCTCGGAAACTTCTGTTTGGCGACTAGTTTACTAAACAAACACGTGTGCTTAGCCGTGCAAATTAGCCAGGTTAATCAGGCCGTGCTATGTATTTGCTGCTCTCCTAAGAGTTATTTTGAATTGTGTATAGTAGTTGTAATACCTGCTGTTACGTGGGTGATTTTTGGAAGTTTCTGCAGCACCAGGAGCTGCTTTTTTTGTGAAAATTTGTGCTGAAGATCCATGTCGAACGCCCCTTTCCATGGAGGAGGATGTTTTGCTGCCCTCCGTGTCGCTGCCGAGTGATTAAATACCCATGGAGGCAGTGGAGAGGGCAGTTGGGTGCCTGTTTGGAAGTGGATGTTCCCGATGTGCCCGTGCCAGCGGCTCCGGGTGGATAAACCTGCTCGGAGCCTCCTCGGGCAGGGCGGAAAAAACAGAGCCTGAGGCAAGTGCAGCGCGAGCCAAATCAGGGTGTGTTTAAAGTAAGTTAAAGTAACGTGTTTTAATGCAAGCGGTGGTTTTTCTGGCCCCGGGCGGGCTGGGGAAGTGTAAATCTGAGCCCTTTTCCGAGGCTGTGCCCGGTCGCTGCAGCTCCTCCTGCCTCTTGTTTTTCCCCTTGGAAAAAATACCCTTTTCTCATGTTTTCCAGAGCTAGAGCAGGCGGGCGCTTGCAGCTGGTTTAAATAACACATTTAAATGAAGGAGATCCCCTTTTTCAGGGCAATGCCTGGTGTATTTCAGAAGTTACTTTTAAAGATGAACCGCTGCTGAGAGTGCGGTTTTAAAAGGCTATAGGTGCCATGTCTTAGACCTTCTGGGTCTGCTGGTGGTGAATGTTTTGCTGAAGGTCTTGAATCTCATAGGAAAATCAAGCTTTTATTAGACCTTTAAAGGAAATACGCCAATTGCCAAGATGTATAAAATTCCCCATTTAGGTTGTGCAAATTGGGTGTAATTGCCATGGAAGCAAAAGAAGGCCATTTACCCCGTTCCTCCCTCGGAGTTGGTATAAACTTTCATGTTCCCGGAGCAGCAGCCTTTTAAGGTAAATAACTGCGTAACCTGAGCAGTTTGGTGCTTTCCAGGGTTTGTGGCACCCCGTGGGTTCCTATGGATACTTGGCATTCGTATGATAAGGTCACTCGAGGAGGCTGCAGCAGCAGGTACCACTTGCAGGACAATAATAATATTTTTGGGGAGCACTCCTAATTCCCAGCAGCAGAATTCCATATATTTTGGCTGTTAATCTCCAAAGAGATCAGCTTTTGCAGGAGCTATTTTCAATGCAACTGAAGCCAGCACCGAGTTTGCAAATATTTCTTCAAGACAATATGCTACTACATACTAAAATTAATCCTTTTCTCTAAGGAAATAGCTAAAACTTGGGTGGGAAACAGGGCTTTGTGTTCCAGTTCCTCCATGTGCGTTTGTTGGTTTGCCCATCAGGAGCTACATAATAGCTATTGTCTCCCAGGGCTTCCTGCTTTTTCAAGCACCTGTATCATTTCTGCACACTTTCTCATGCCCCGTCAAGCCTATGGAGTCGTTTGCGTCACCAAAGTGGTATATTTTATTTATATACCCAATTTTGGTTTCCTGCCCGGTGATCTATAGATCTCCTTTAAATGAGAAAATTGCACAAAAGCCATTTATTTAGATGTGCTTGTGCTTTGTTAAAGCGAAAGCCAAGCGCTCGTGCAGGCTGGAGGAAATAGGAGTAGGAAATGTAAAGGGTTTGGGACTGGAAAATACAGAGATGAAATTTAATTGTCTTTCAGATAGTAGATGGTGATGCTAAAAAGAGAGAACTATATTAAAGTGCTTAATTCTTTATGCATACGAGAGCTGGTAGTGCACGTGCTCCACGGAGAATTGAAGTGCTTTTAGTGAGTTATTAAAAATTTAATCTAAACTTTTTATTTAATGTAACTCCTATATTGAATTTATTAAAGAGGGACTTGGGGAAATAGCAGAATTCTGTGCATGTTTCATGTGCGGCTCCTGTGTTTTCTGTTTTCCTTGCCTGATGGTAATTTCATGATGAACCATTCTCAGATATTTTTTTAAAAAAAAACCAATCTGTGAATCATTTTTCCCTGATGAATTCTCTGGGCTGTGTAGGAGCATTAATACTTCATATTCCCCTATCTTAGCATATGTACAGGTACAACCTAGTTGCCCCTTTCTTCTGCTTTCTCATATATTATTTCTCAGGTTGAACGTTGTAAAGCCAAGTTCTAGCTGTGACTTGCAAAGATGGAAAAAAAAGCCTTTTCTTTTATTTTCATTTTTTTTAGCAAGGAAGACTCACAAGTTTTCGCTCTGTTTTGGGGCAGGTTATTTTGGTACTGGGAATGTCAGGAGTTGCTCAAGCTATTTTTGGTAAAGGGCTGTAAAAAGGAGTGTTGAAGCGGTGTGACAGGGACGTCTCGGAAGGCTGAAACTGGAGCGAGTGATGCAAGATAGCTAGAAGCTTTCACTTAGACACTGTAAAACAGGATTTTATCTTTTACAAAGGGTTTTTGTTCCAGCGTTCAACACTGATTGCGACTGTGCTGGGCAGAAAGCTTTGCAGTGTCTCTAATAAGGAGACTGTCTTCAAATAACCCTCAGCTTCTTCCTTCTGTAGGTTGACCCAGGAGGTAGAAGCAGCAGCAGGACCTTTAAATTCAAAAAAAAAAAAAAGGTCTCAGGACACATTCCCAGGCATCTGATTCTCTGAAAAGTAGGTGAAAACCAGGGCAGTTGCCTGTAACCAGAAACCAGCGTGGAAAGTGCAAGCTAGATTATGCACAGCCTTTTCCCCTTCTTCTCTCAAAGTCTTAAAATACCTTCTCGAGTGACTAAGGCAGCAAATATTTCCATGCTCTAATAGTATTTAAATTGCACAAAGAAATGGGCTGCTTGAGAGCTTATCTAATCCTTGTCCTGGCACCAAGGCCACGGGAGCTATTCCTAGGGTTTTCCTAACAAATGTAGGACACCCGGGTGAAGGTTTCCGAGTGGCTCTGCTTGGGTGGCTTCAGGAGGCCGTGATTCCGGGAGTATTCCTGATTCCTGGCATCTCCACCATAAATGACTTTTTGTATAATGCTCACTGAATGCTCTCCCGGTGATGGAGGTGGATTCAGGAGGAAGGGATCACGTTTAAATTCAGCACTAATGTCATGTGGATAAGGTGGCTTTTGTAGACGTGTCTGGTAGTTGCGCTTATTTCTGTGCATTGAGCTGGACTGGACAAAATTGGAGTCAACTCTGGAGTTGTTTTGGGGCTCTGGGTCCAACCAGACGCCCCTGAGATCCTTGGATCCCAGCAAGGTCAGGATCAGATCCTGGAGGTGGAAAGGCAGCAGGTTTGTAGTAGTTACCTGTAGCTTTAGGAGGAAAGTCTTGGTGGCTCAAAGTGTCTAGATGAGAAATTTAATAAACGTGAAACATAGCAAAACATGAGGAAATAACCGCTTGTGGTGAAGTTAGCTCTCCTTATGAAAGTCAACCAGAACTAGGTCTGTCTGTGCCTTGGAAATCGCATTGCTGCTCCCAGCCTTGCTGTCCAGCTGCTCTCCTCACCGAGCACCAACAGGTTAATTCCGGACACCCCAAATCCAAGTATTCCTTGAGGCAGCAGCTGGAGGCCCAGGCCCCCAGCCATGAACAGGGAGCAGGTGCTTTGTTTTGTAGCTTTACATTGCAGTGACGTTGATGGAGTGACATTGGTATCTCCCTGCCGGGCATTTTTGGGAATTCCTGCTTCCTCCCAGGACTTTGTGGACCCGAGTGAGGGCAAACAGAGATACCAAAGTAAAACTTCTCCAGAAGATAGGGTATTTGTGCATAGCTGTGCTTTGCTCGCCTCATCCCACTGCAAATGCCATGTGGTTGAGGCTTGCGGAATCACAGGAGGGTTGAGATTGGAAGGGACCTCTAGGGATCATCTTGTCCAACCCTCTGCTCCAGCAGGGACACCCAGAGCACGGGGCACAGGGCAGCATCCAGGCAGATTTGAAGATCTCCAGAGAAGGAGATTCCACAGCCTCCCTGGGCAGCCTGTTCCAGGGCTCTGTCACCCTCACAGTAAAGAAGTTCCTCCTCACCTGGAGATGGAACTGCCTGTGTTGTAACTTACACCCATTGCTCCTTGCCCTGTCACAGACCAAAGTGACACACTTCTCACACTGAGAAGAGCTTGGCCCTTTCCTCCCTACATTCCCCCTTCATGAACTTATACATGTTAATCATATCCCCTCTCAACCTCTTTCTCCCAGCTAAACAGGCCCAACTCACTCAGTCTCTCCTCATATGAGAGATGTTCCATTCCCTTAATCATCTTTTTTGCCCTAATCATATTTGTTGCTCTGACAAAGGACTTTGTTGTCCTTGGTTGCCCTTTATTGCCATACACGTGTATGGAAAATAAAGGAATAATGTATTACTTAAACAAAGCATAATGATTTATTTTTGTGGATAAGCTCATACAGAATCATTAACAATTTATTTTTCCCTCTGTCTAAAGCCTGAGAAATTAGATAGTTATGAAACTCTTTACAAAAATAAAAAAGACTATGATTCATAAGAAGAAAACAAATTATTTTAAGATTATTTGAAATCATGTTGAACTGTCTTAATTTTATGATCTTTTTGTATTATTTTGTACCTAATACTATAGTAATTTTATTCTGATCTGCTGCTGTGTAGATAACAGTCTATGCAGCAAAGGTATGAGCACGTTAGGTTCAAGCAAACAGGAAGAACTGAGAGTTGCTCAGTGGGAGCCTTATAAGGTCTGGGGGAAAACTGACTTTCTAAATCCTATTAAAAAGAATATCCTGCAGGAAACAAACATGCAAACAAAAAAAGATGGCTCCTACATTTCTTCGGAAATAGAGTGCTAATCCATCTCTGAGCTAGGGTAATGAAAGACCAGCATGTTCCCCTAATTGAGTCTAGTATAAGATTTCAGTTTTGCAAAATGCTGATCCAGATCACCAGACTCAGTACTAAAATTTGATGCAAATATTAGATCTTGCAAACACCTATATATTCTGTCATTCATGAGACTCCCCTGTTAATCATTGCTATTTTTAAATAGAATGGATTATACAATTCTGTCCTTAAATCATTTACATCAACCAAATCAATATTATTTTTCATATGCAATTAAATACGTAGGCAGTATCAAAAATAGCATATTTAATTTATAATACATCTAAGCTCTGTTGCTCTGGAGATTACTCTCCAGACTTTGGAGATTCCAAAGGAAAAGTTAAATGATACTTAGTATGTATCTATGCTTGCACACACATGCACACCTACATGTACATTATATCTACTTATGAAAAATCCAAGCAATGACATATCTAGTGTTTTCATTAAAACATCTTGAGAAACAGCTAAGAAGTGACACAGTTGCAGAGCGTCCAAGCAGAGGTGGGTTGGTGGTACTAACAGGTTCCATCCAGGACCGTCAGATAAGGCAAGGTAATGAGACCAGTCCAAGGATGAGCCAGTTAGTCCAGTCAGCAAGTCAGGAGAGCAGGAGATGGGGCTGGAGACAGAGCTTGCAACTGAGCTATCATCTTAAGATGTAGATCAAGCAAGGACTGAGGCCCCTGGCCCTGAGGCACTGGAGCATTGGAACAGAGGGTGCAGGACAGGCAAGGCATATTGGTCCATACAGATCTTTGATGAAGTTAATGGAGAAAATAAGTATTAGACTTGTCAATAAAAAGTTCATTTTGTTAAGAAAATGTGTTGTATTAGTGCCTGTTTAAGGTTACACTAACTAATGGATTCCTGTAAAGATGCTCGTTCTTTGGTCTCACAAACATTTTATCACAAGAGTTTATTAGTTCTCAATGTGTAAGCATTAAAATCTATGTAAATATATTCACAGAAATAATATACCAACAAGGATATGAAAACTCCTTCCGACAAGTATAACAGGAGTTTTAATCTTATGTTTGCTCACATACCAATATATGCTTCAGTCCTCTATAGAGACATTGTACAGAGTCTTTCATTAGCTAAAACGTTTTTTTTCACATATATATAATTCATTTACTTATCTGAATTTTTTTTTCACTTAGATCACTTTTTTATTATTTCTTCTTTTATTTTTTTTTGTATTTATTTATTTATTTAAAGAGGAATATGAGGATAAAATATTCAAGCTAAACCTTAATCATCTGATAATGAAGGATAGAATTTTGGTAAGTTGTTAGGCTTCCTTAATCCATACCAAAAACCATTTTTTGTGTCTTAAAATTGCTGTGAATTGGAAAACAGTACAACAGTACAACAAACTGGCATGTATATATTTTAAAAATACATCTGATTATTAAAGGAGAGAATCATGGACATTTACCTCTTGACTGAGGTTAATTTGTATTGCCTAGCATTAGTGTTTTTACTATATATGAAGTATATACCATAAGAATCTCAGAAAACATAACATTTGAAAATTAAAAAAAAAATACAACTTTAATAATTTTTCTTTTAAACACAAAATTGTAAATGTAATCCTGTAAGAAGGAATGTCAGCACAAACCTGCGACTGTTTTTGTTTTTTTTTTCCTTCAGTGATGTCATTCTTCTTTATTGTTGTAATGACATTATAAATAAGACAATAGAGATATCAAGTTTGGATAATAAATTCAATGCAAAAGCAAAACACAGGTGGCCTGGGCAAAGTACATTTTAATTAATCTGAACTGCTTACAATTCACGCATCTAAAATTAATGAGTCAGATTCCTTCTGAAGACAATGGAAGACAACTTCAGGGGGCAATTCAGCCTATCTTACATCAGGTATATATATGTGTAGATTTGTAATGTATAAGTAAAGAGGAATCCCTCTTTGCTTCACTTTCTCACCTTTTCCTGTATTAGAATGAAACTCAAACTATTTACCTTAGACTAGATGTCTGAAGTTATATTGCTCCTTGGTGCATTCACAATATGCTAGTTATATCCTTGCCAGAAGCAAAGTTTCAAATAAAAGTCTCTTTGGCCTTCATTGCTTTTGTTTGCTTGTTCTTGTGTTAGTAAAAAGTGCTTCCAAAAGCACTGCAGAATGCTGCTGATAACACAAATTAAAGTAACAAGAGATCAATGTAAAAATTTTTACTACTTTTTTTGTAGCTCACAGTTTGAGGGTATAATGAAATTAATTCACATAATCTTTCATTAATAGAGTTTTCCCTTTGGACTTTTGCATTTGTATAACACTAATATTCAGTTATATAATGAATAATCTGAAGAGAGAAGGAGTGATCATATATAATATTATATGAAGAAAAATGAGGGAATTAGAGAACAGATAGAAGCTTAGGAATAAGTAAGAATTGCTAGTGAGATTGTGTTTCTAGTTAATAAGCAGAAACTAAGAATATATAAGTAATTAAACTAGTGCAATAAAATATCAGGAACATTCTGTATTTTCAAATACTTTTTTTGGCATAAATATTTTGCACTCAACGATGTAGCTATTATGCTTTTCCCTTCAAGTAATGACAGTACATTATTTCTGCTGTAGGAAAAGTCTGGTTAGGATTCGTCTCTGCTACTTTAAATATAAATTAGGCATGCTAGACTTCTTTTACAGTCAACATTAATAAACAGGCATTTTTATTATGGTTTATTTATTACACTTTTAGATATCTAAAGTAGAATGAACTGAGCATAGTCGTCTATATTTGATTACAATCATCTATATTTGGTGAGATACTTTCCTTTTGGTATAAGCCATCCATTAACATATGTGCAGGGAGGCTGGGACAGAAGTATTCATTGTATACCTGTGTAGAAGCACAGGAAACTTGTAGATCTTAATCCAAAACACACTGATAAGAATGGGTAGGGTCTGACTGACAGCCCCAAGCCTTGATCAAACTCATTAGTTTCCCACATACTTTGGAGAGCTAGTGTGCCATTCACATTGGCTTCTTCATGAAAAAAGAAAATGTGTAAGGGATCATTTGCTCTGCTTTAAAACATACAAGGAAGAGGAAGGGCTGCATTAAGGAGGAAAAAATCCTATTCAGAAGTTTTTCAGTAGTTTATTTTGTTATGCAGACTGAATATACTGTTTCAATAGAGTGACATTAAAAGAGCAAACAAATAGAAAAAAAAATGAAGATGCATCTTGTATGTGTTACCAAGAGGCTGAAATTGTAAAAAACCAAAAAGTTGATAATACCAAAGCTAGCCTATTTCAAGAATCTTCATTGCAAAAAATTGTTAATCCAAATGTTAATGGAAAGCTGCACAGAAATATAGTGTTGTCTCTACCTGTCAGCACTATAACTTGTGTAGGGTATGCTAGTGACATATATTCTGGTAAATGAAATTTAGCCATAGAATAGTATTGTGAATTGTTCTCGTCATCAGGCACTATTTAATTCTTATTATACTTAACCACATTTACGGAGTGAAGAAGCACTGAAGGAGAAAGAGTTTAGACATATGGGCTTGATTTGTGCCATGTAATTTGCTGTTAGAAATTTGGCCTTGTTTAATTTACTATCTGCTTTTATAACTTCCTTCTTTTTCTCTTAGTAGTCCTGTTATCTTCACCACTTAATCGTGTAATTTAAACAGAGGGCAGTGTTAACTTTGCAATATCAAGAACTTAAAATGAAAGAGAAAGACTTGAGAGACATACCTCAACTGACTGCATTATATAATGGAAATGTGCATCCTGGTTTATAAAATCAAAAGGAAACTTGTAAATGTTGACTAATTTGAAGGAAAGAGCATACCTCAAAGATAGGATTACTCTGAAGAGTCATATGGATTATTACTGAATTGCTCATGATAAATTCCCACAAGATCCTCTTCAAAGGAGAGAAGAAAATCATTGATCATGGAGCTCATAGTTGTATCTATATATGAAATTTCTGTAAAGAAATCTCAAAATAAAAAACACCTGATTTTAGGCTTCAATAAAAAAAAAAAGGAAATTAAATTCAGCAGAATTTTTCCAGTAGATGAGGGATAATGTATTGATTCAGAGGAAAAGTTAGAGAATAGAAAAAATGAAATACTGAGTTTAGCAATCTTCAGCGTGAAAGAAGGTGAAATTTAGTGATACTGATTGAATGTCTTTCAAAAGAATGGAGTATTAGTCTGAATGGCTAATATTTTGAAGCCACAGAAAATTTATGAAACTAATTTTCACAGAACTTTGAGATCTTCTATTCTCAATGAGTAAATTTCTTGTATATGAAGC
>JAVCKT010024538.1:0-64665 GCA_032273925.1 Rhynchotus rufescens | reverse complement strand
AAGGTAACTTCTGCCCACCTTTACTCAAGTGGTTATTGCAGCTCCTGGAGCAGGGCCATGGCAGCCACCTCCTGCGCCATGGATTGCATACGGACCCAGCGCCGGCCACCGCGATTCCCTCCTCGCCACGGCATCAAACGCTCCTCGATCCACCCCACGACACCAGCTGGCACCTCAGGACCCTCCCATTTTGATAGCGGAGCCAAAGGAGGACGAGTGACTGCAGGACTGTCCATCTCACCACGTGTCAGCCCAGCTAAACTGAGTCCACAGGAAAGGCCTTGTGGAAACCTGGTTCCTGCCAGGAAAAGGGCGGTTAACTTGCCAAGGTGCTTAAAGTCAGTAGCGTATTTCATTTGAAAGTGATGCATTTTTGGCTTTTTACATGAACGTCTTCTTACACCGCCTGAGTAAATGGATTAATTAAAGAGCGTTTGATTTTCTGAGGGCTGTTTGTACATCTGCCTTCGTGTGGTATTCACACACCATTTGTCGGGATATTTTAAGACCCTGTAAACGTCAAAAGCTACAAAAACAGGTTTCCCCCCCACACCCTTCACTTCAAGTCTACGTAAAGCCTTCTGCCAAAGATCCCAGCCCTCCCACGGAAACCAAGTGTCACTAGTCTGGAAATTCTTCTGGAAATCTCTTCCCTTCCGGGAATTATCTTGCAACCCATGAAGACAGCCGTGCTAACGAGGATTTCGGTTGCCACGGAGCAGCCTTCGGACACGGTGCCTCCCACCCGTGACAAGCAGGGTCTCGAGGGTTTCTGTCCGGATGGACGTGGAAGGTCAGGGCTTGCCTTGCTAATGCTCTCTGGTCACCCTGGCATGGGAACCTTATTTCATTTGCTACTCTCGTGTCCTGCAGCAGCACCTCTAGCTGCGATTTTTGCTTGTCCAAGACAGCACATACAACGGGAATGGAAAGACATGGCCTCAAATTCATTACCACCATATCCCTTGAGTCACGGTATCACATAAAGAGGGGGTTTATCTTCAGGCAGGTACCGCGTCCGGGCTCTGGAGGAACAACCCAAATGCAGAGACCCGGACACCAAGCCCGGCTGCTGCAGGAGAACAGGGCAAGCGGCTTCGGTCCCAGCAGCGAGCGCTTACAACAGCCCCACTACCCAGGCCGACTCCAAAGGGACGTTTCTGGTGCGTTTGCTCGTGTCACGGGGCACGTTGAGTTCACTTCCAAGCCCAACACAGCCATCCCGCAGCCAGCACCTATTTATTTAAAGCTTCCCCATGTTTTCCTAAGGGCTGCATCTCCACTGGTGCCCTCAGAGAGCAGAAATACCACAGGGATGTTGGTGAGGCTAAAACTACAAGGCAGATAATAATGCTGGTTTGTATCACATTGCTCCTACCCCTCTGGGGATCTCCAGGCCCTCCGTACACTGGGCAGGTGTAATAAAAGGCACAAAGACATTAAGATATCTATCATAAAATAGCAGGGCCGAGGTACTTTCCAGCATTAGTCTGCAGCACAAACAAAGGAAATTAAGCTGGTGCTACAAAAGCAAACATGACTTCCAGCTCTGCAATCAAGTTCCTTGGAAACAGGAGATTGGGCCGAGCTGCTCCTGCTGTAGGCAGGTGCAAAGCCACCCAAGGCGGTGGCCTGTCACCTGCTTGCAGGGGCCAGCTGGGACCCAGAGCCTCACTTTGCATTAGGTGGGCTGCAGTTTTATGGGAAAGAGCAAAGCTCCAGGCTCCAAGGCTCAGCAGCTTTAGGCCGTGCCTAGTTCTGTAGGCAACAGCTTCAGGGTTCATGGCCAGCAGTGCCATTAGATCCTCATAGACACACAACAGTTGGGGCTGGCCAGGAGCTCTGGAGACCAACCCTTGGCTCAAGCAGAGGCATCTACAGCAGCTCAGTCCTCTCCTAACTCTGGCAGCAACACCTACCATGTAAAACCAACTCTGCAAGCACGTTTTATCTATTTATTTTCTTTAAATATGGAAGTTCCGCACTGTAAAGGGCAGAAGGCCGAGGAGAACCAGAGCAAGGAAAGGAGAGAAGAGCATATCCAGCGGAGTAGGAGAAAGATGGGGACAAACACACGTGCTGCTGCTCTTACAGCCATGATGCTGCCACCACGGTGGTCTAAGGGAGGTTTGACCCATTCACTAATGGTCTCACAGCAGCTTTTCTGTTGTAAGGGATGGGGTTGGGGCGTTAGGTAAGAGCCCTGGGTTCCTTTCATAAAAAGCACGTGGCTAAAAGGCACGAAATCCCCCAGAAAACCAGATTTTTGATTGCCAGAGGCTTTCAGTCCTGCAGGTCTCAATCCCCAGCCCAGCCTCCTGCACCCTCCTGAGGTCCCTGTGCCTCTCCCAGGAAACCTGTTCTCCTGCGAGCTCAAGTTTGCTGAAGGTGAAGGCACTTGTGCAAAAGGACCCTGTTAAAGTGTAACCAGTCATCGGATGTGCGGGTTAATAATCAACGCCAGAGCTTGTCCCCTTTGATAATAATTTTCCACGCTTGCAGAATTAAAGCTTACCTGGTCATTGGCTTCGGAAATGACCTTGTCGGACAGAGAATGCAGGAAAGGAAACAGCCGTGACACGACCTGCTCGTGTAAACCCTAGGCGAGGACAGGGGACAAAAACACTGCTGGCCCCTTCCAACTGAGTCAGCGACTTAGTTTTGCAAGGCCTGGGGGGCCTGGCAGGACCTGCTGCTCTGGGGCTACCGAAGAGGGGCACTAAGAGCCCCTTCTGCTGGCAGCTACTACCTGGTCTTGGCAGGCAGCAGCTCCACAGGCCAAGGGCAGGGCATGGACATCACCTGCGCCCGAGGGGCACCCAGAGGAGACCTCACGGACAGGCAGGGCACACGCTGGCAGGACCCCAGGGCTACAAACGGGCCACCTGGGGAAGGATTCGCACCCAAGGAGCTCTGTTGGACCCTTCATAGTGAAAGGCGTCCTCTCCACGCCCTTGTTCTTTCGTATTATTCAATACGGACTGACCTCTTTTGGAAGTCAGCAGGTGCTTGATGGAAAGGCAGACCAAGGGCATTTGAAGTCTCCAGAACTACAGGAGAAAAAGCTCCCCCCATTCCCCGCACAGGGAGAGCTGCTCGGGAAGGGCTGGCATCTCAATGGCTCCGCAGGTGGGAAACTCCTTTTGGCCACAAATCCCTGCAGGTCAGGGCCCGGGCGGCCCTGGCCACAGATGGAGGCACCCAGAGCCTCCTGCAGTTGGGCTCGGGGAGAGGAACGAGGGGTTTTATTGCAGGGCTGAATTTCTACTACTGGCTACAAAGCAAGCGCTGGAAAACGTGACCCCTCTCATAGGTATGAGAAGCTCCACAGAGCCAATTTGAGGGGCTGAGGGAAGGAAGTACCTCAGAGACCAATTTCTTTAGAAGGAAGCTCAGTCACACAGATACCGAAAGGGAAAGAGCTCCTGGGAGGAGCCCTCTCTTTTCAAAAGCACTTGACTTAAACCCTTCCAGTTCCACATCATCCACCCTCAGTGAAATTCAAGCCTAAGCCGTAACCTAAGATAAAATGTAACTTCAGTTGGTCAAAAACCAAGGCAGTTCATCTCAGGGAATACTCACTTAAATAAAAAAAGGTGAAGGGAGTAGAGTGGATCAAATCACACTGACACCCAAAATTGTCAAAGCCCCCCTCACCACGGAGCTCCCTCAGCAGAAGGTCCTTCCTTGGGATCACGTGCAGAACAGGATCACGTGCAGAACAAGACATGGGAGGGAGGAAGAGAGGATGTCTGGGGGAGCACCACGCTGGGGGAAGGAGCAGACACTGCTGCGTAACACCAGAACTACCTAGTGCTGCAAAGAGTACCAAGATACTACAGATATCCCAGGCCTGGTTTCAGTGAGCTCTTTTGTGCTGCATTTCCCTGCTGACCCGGCTGCAGCGTGATAGCAGATTCCTGCCTTCATCCATCACCTTCCTCCTCCTCCTCCGGGTGAGGGAGGCGGCACACAGCAGCGTACGACCGCCAAGGAAGGCGACGCTCCCTGATTTCCCATAGGATGCAACATTTATCCTGCAAGTGAGGATTAAGTGAATAACTTGCTAGCTTTGTGTCAAGGCTTGTAAGAAGCGGTGACTAATCCTAGCTAGTGGGGATTAACAATGTCTGCTGCGGGAAAGGTGCCAGACTTTTCAATTATATCACGCCTTACAAAGAGGCTGCAATAGCTCCCCACGACGCAGCCGTGTTCCTGCCGCGGCACGGGGACAACAGGGACAACAGGAAAGGTCCTTTCTGCCTTGGAGGCTGCAGGCCTCAGCTCTGCCCAACGTGCCAGACCACGTCCAGATCCACGGAAGAGCTTTGCTGTCGCTATTGCTGTCCCCCAATCCAGACGAGGTGTGGGTCACCTCAGAGGAGCTCTTGGAGCTCTCCTAATGAGCCACCCGTCAACCTTAATTTCTCCCACATGGATCCGTAGTTATTGCTACTTAAGCAGGCTCCAAGGTGCTGGAGAGCAGCAGCAGCACAGAGCTAATTAGAGGAAAAGGAACATCTATTTCTGAGGAAGGTATCCACGCTGGAAGCATCCGCATTGGAAGCTGAAAGCAAGATTTTCTGGAAGTTTGCAGGAAATACCAGCACTTGGCACAAAACAAGCTGCTTCGTTTGAGGATCGTTTTAACAGGCTCTGTTTATAAGATGCTCCTTTTGCTGCCCTTTTCCACTTACAAAATAACACACAGGATGCACAAGAGAATCCCTCTTTTGCTCTGATCAAAGCAGAGATTTCAAAAGAAAAATCCCTGTTGCTCCAGCTGCTCACTGCAATTAGATCATATTAGTTATTAGAAATGTTAATATTCATTTAAAGACAAATAACACCCCGTGCTTTGGGCCAGCAAGAGAGTGTCCCAGCGGCACGGCTCGGCGGGGTCCCCCGGCCGCGGTGACGGAGCCACGAACACGGGGCGCTCGGCTCCGCAGCTGGAGAAGCTCCCGGCCGGAGGGTTCCCGGGCAGCCAACACGGCCACGCTCCGGCACGGGAGACCATCACATCCATCCTCTGCGTCACAGCACAGGACGGGTTTAAACCTGAGTCTTGCCTCTCTCCTGTGACTGCCTTCGCCAGCAGTCGAGGCACCACCAGACACTCCTTTCCCAAATATTTCCAGAGGAACTACTTAATTTCTAGTTTATTGGCGAGCTGCAGTGGTTTGCCAAGCAAGCAAAAGCTGCAAAGAGCCTGGGATCCGGCAGCAGGGATGGGCGAGAAAGCAGGAGTCTAGGCTGGGGATGCAGCGCGAGCAGTGGGGCCCAGCAGAGCTAAACTACGCTCGGGGTAGGGATGGAAGCGGTGACAAGGAGACCTGCTCCTCAACCACCGAGCTCTGCTGCTTCTCAGCCTGCCTGAGCAAGGCTTAAGAGAGCACATTCCAATGTCAGCCTAGGGGAAAACTCCAGCTTCAGAGCGCGCTGCTCCCTCCACGCCGGCGAGTCCTGTCTCCACCTGCCCGTTCCTGCCCTCCTCGCGGTACCTTTAGGGAAGCGGGCTCCGTCTGTTCCCCGCAATTCCCGGGCCAGGAAAGGGTCAGGGATGAGAGGGCAGGTCCAGGACCAGCAGAGGCCACGGGAGCAGCAGCACTCACCCTTCCCTGGGACCGTGGGGAGCCCCAGAGCATCAGCCCAGGAACCTGCCCATCTTCCCAGCACCAGAACCGAGACCAACCTCCGGATCCTCCAGCAAAACGCAGGCTTGCACTCAAAGTCCTACAGCACAATAGCTCTACAGTGAAAAAAAACCATATACGTAAGGTACTCGCTATGCATAAAAGACTTAAAATAGCTTCTTACTAAAAAACGTTCTAGAAGCAAATAAAATAGAACACATGCATATATTTTTTTTTAGTTCTCTTCCTTATGCAAGGTTCTTTTTTTTCCTTCCAACACAGTGGTAGGAGAGTTGTGAAATACAAATAAGTTTGTTTTCACTCTTTGCCAGGATGGGCAATATTGACTGCTCCCACTCACTAAGATTAGCTGTATTTTGTCAACAGCTACTGCACTTTGGAAGTGCAGGTTTTTTCCAAGGCTTTCTCAATTTTGCTGACATGAAATAGCACCCTCGCTATTAAAATTGCTCTCTGGTCTAAGTGCCTTCAAAAGAAGCACATCTTTCTATTCATGGCAATGATCCTAGTCTTTAACTTGAGCTTTTCTCCACCGTAAAACAAAACCCTCCTCCTGCTAGACTTATTACACCACATTTTGACTGAATTTCCCAGTTTCATTTGAGCAAAATCTGCCTTGAGATGACCCAAATATTCTGAAACACATCCCTTGCAGCTCCTCACTTCCCAGGCCTGATGCTCCAAGGAATAAGAACGGAATGGTTGCCCCGGTTATTTAAGGACGGATTTTTCCCCAAAGCGTGTCCCAAAGCCACGTGGCGCTGCCCTCCAAGCACTAAACACCAACCTGAAATCTCAGTCTCTGATGGATTCTGTTCGAGAGGGAAGAAAAACAGACCCAGCACACCTAGACCCAGCACATCTAGAGATCTTGGCTGCTACAAAGCCCCGTATAAACCAAGCAGGTCTCTTGACTTCACCCTTCTTTCTATTAGGCACTTACATAGCAAGTGCTCAAGGCAGTGGCCACGGAGAAAACAAAGCAACGTTTGGTTACTGCGGTTGAAGGTGTAAATGGATTTTTAGTAATCTGGAGTAGCGTTGGTTATTCCAGAATAACCATCAGGCACACGGATATTGATCCCAAGAGCCCTCGGGCGAGGGCGGCGTTTCCTGGGATCACAGCTGGGCAGCAATGAGGGACTTACATCAAACCGCCCGGCAAGGACCAACTTTCCTGAAGGATCGATGAAAACCCACGCACAGAGCCAAACGCCAAATATTTGGAAAATCCGGGTGTTTAGACATTGGATTACAACATTCAGGCTGGAAATATCTGGAACTGGAAAACAGGTCAATTGCAACATCAGTCCCACCAAGCAGCAAGGCCACTTGGAGGTCCCACTCAAACAGCTGCAGATCCAAATCAACACCCCTTCTGGAGGAGGTATTTTGATGACAAATTTCAGGAGTCATCCATGGGGTTTTGCTTCTATAGAGCAGCAGGCAGGTTTGGAAAGGCTGCCACGTAATAATGACAGCTCTGCAGCGAGCAGGTGTCCTGTCCCAGCCGTGTCCTCCCCATCAGCTCCAGCTCTGGGCAGGAGGGACCAGCGTGCAGAGCAGGAGGCTTCAGGGGAACATCTACCTGCCTTGGATGCCTCTTGCAAACCATGACGTTTTCTCCTTTCTAGCTCTACCAAAACCCCCTGATTTAGCATTTAAAGCACACACACACATAATACCAGCACTACACGTGCAACCTCAAGTACCCACATCAGCCTGCAGAGCAAGTTTCTACAAATGCAGCTGAAAAAGTTGTTCTGATCGGGGAAAAAAGCTGGACTGTGGCAACTCGGCAGCTTTTTCTGGTTGCATACGGAGCTGCTGTGATATCCTCCGAACCCTGCCTGGCCACAAGAGCCTTGCTGTAAGAG
Organism: Rhynchotus rufescens; assembly: GCA_032273925.1. Lineage (NCBI taxonomy): Eukaryota > Metazoa > Chordata > Aves > Tinamiformes > Tinamidae > Rhynchotus > Rhynchotus rufescens. The sequence goes on along the minus strand of JAVCKT010024538.1, from coordinate 57,131 downwards.
CAGCTTTCTTTAAAGGATACCTGACTACTGGGAAGCCACCAGTGGTGCGATTTCCACGGGGTTAATGTTTTGGACATGGAAGTATGGCAAGGAGCTGTGAGTTAACAGAGCAGCCTGTTCAAAGTGGTAGGAGAAGAGCCCAGAAGGCACAATCCCACACCTTCTCCTGGATGCCTGCACAGCTTCCCAGGCCCTCTGTGGAAAACCAGGGACTTCGGACAGAGAGGAGAAATGAGGACACTTCTCCGGCTCTGTCACAAGGATACAGATGCCTTCAGATACAGCTAAATGCTGAATATCAAGCAGAATGAACCTGTATCATTGACTGTATCCAGAGAGAAGGAAGGACAAGCCAACCCTTACAAACAGAGCAGGCTCCAGTAGCAGAATACACAGTTAACAAGGAAGGAGAGACTTGTGCTCCTCGGAGAGCCAACAAAATTGGGAAAAGCGAAGGGCTGATTTGCCTGTGGACTCTACACAGCCATTCCAAGGCTGCCTACAAAGTGGTTTTGCTACAAATACTGGGAAGAAGTCGGCACTGCTAAGAGAGAGAAGAGAAAAAAATACGGAGAAGTACTAAAAGCTGAAGGCAACTTCAACTGAGAAAAATTCATCTCAGTCCAATCTGCCAAACCACATAACTGATGTTGGCCAACTACCCAAGCTGGACAAGCTGCGTTAATTATTAACCACAGACCTGTTAGTAAGGCGAGGGAAGGGTTAAGTGCACTTTGCTGAGCCAGCCGAGTGTCTGCAGCCTACACCAGGGCTGAGCAGCAGAGCGGTAGGAGGACGTTTGGGTGCAAGAAGACAGGACGTTTCTGTGGCCACCACTGCGCGGTTCCGCTCGGAGGGCACCCTTCCTACACGTGCTGCGATGAGAGATGGTTATTAATTCAGTCATACAAAACAAACCATGGAAATTAAAACTGAAACTAGAGAGCTTAGTCAGGACAGCGTCCCGTTCTGGGATCAGTATTGATCTGTGTGCTCCGAGATAGGAGGGGAAACATCACTGGACCGCGATAAAAGGGAGATGAAAGTCCGGGACAAATTCCATTTCCCTGATGTGGGCCAGTTACAGTCAACAGCTTAGAGGGTATGCAAGGAAAAGGGGGGAGAGAAATTATAAATATACCATAGGAAATTCCCATCCTGTTTTCAGCTGCTAGAAAAAGAGAGGATATAGCGTGTGTCTCGTAACCTGCTGCGTTACACTGCTAACAAAGCCCCTCTTCTTGGCTTGTTGAGCTTCTGAAAAGCCTCCACACGTGATGCCACCCATTGCTCCCATCTCTGTGCAAGCAGCTGCGCTCAGGGTGGACTGTCCATCTGGAAAAACCATCACAAGCAGCAGCAGAGAGCAGACAAGACGCGCTCGTAACCTGCCCCATGCTCAACACTAGTCCTAGCTCCACTGGAGTCAGGGAGCGTTTTGCCTGTTGACTTTTGAGTACAGGTACCAGTGGCAAACGGCAATATAACTTTCAAGACAGGCATTATTATTATTAGCAGGTTGGCTAGTGACACTGGTGCCAGGAGAAAGTTAGACCTGGAGAGATGTGGAACCACCAGAGTGGTGGCAGTCCCAGCCAGGATCATCCCATTGCTCAGGGTGCACCTGAAGCCACAGGTCTGGAATGGAAACTGCCAAGGGGCACCACGTAGAGAGATGAGAGACTACATGAATTCTACCAAAACTGCCCGGCCATCCTTATTTTCCAAACGTTTGGGATGTAGATCAGAAAACAAGGAAGGAAGAGCCTTTTCCCATCACGTACATGCACTTCTCCTCAACGCCCGCTCAGAAGGACAAAGGGACCTGGCCAGGCTTCTAGACACCACGTGAACAGGCCGGTCATCACGGGACAAGGGAGGGCACACGGTCACAACGAGCACGTTGGCCTCTGTCAGCAACTTACTCATCTCCTCCTGCTCCATCACCAACCTGCCTGCTCAAAACACAGCGGAAAACCCAGGGGTGACTAGGCAAGGATTTCACACACCGCCTGACTCACGTTCCTGCCGCCCGCGTTCCGCTGAGCTTTCCCAGGCCCTCATATCCTGGGAAAATGGCAAGAAAAGCTCGTTCTAGATATCACCAAGAGCAAAGCTGAAGCATGCGAGCACAAATCCAGGCTGCACAACGAACCCCCTGAATTCCAGGGTTGCTGCACGACCACCCTGTTGTCGTGCCCACTGTGTCCTTCACTCACATTTCCACCAAAGTGTCTATTTAAATAAATATTTTGAGTAAAGGAATCCTTTGCAGCCACCTTGTGCTATATTCTTTTCCTCGGGCACCACCTTTTTGCAGGCCCACAAGACGTGGGGCGGTAGGGAGAACAGGAAAATCATTCGCTTCACTATGTGACATTTTGGCTTAAGATCCTTCTCTCACTACATGTTTCCTTTTTGGAAACGCTCTATTTCACTTTTCTGCCCAGCCAGCAGAGATCTCAGCAGCTTCGAGGAGAAAGGCCGGAGCTGGTGCTTGACCATATCCCTCCCGTGCCCCAGGCTCCCAGCTGAACCCTGACATTTTTGTGCAATTTCCTCATTTCATCACTCCGACACAGCAGGAGCCAAGCGCGGCCGGCCAGTCTCCAACCCCGAGGGCTAAGGGCCATTCCCAGTTGCTCCGCAGCGTGATCCTGGTTAATGAGCAGCCCCAGGCCTGGGCCAGCGCTGCTCCCAGCGGCTGCCCGAGTCACTGGCCCCACGGGCTCGGCGAGGAGCCAGCGCACGCCGGCCTCATGGCCACGTTCGTGCCAGGACGGGAAGGAGCAAGCCACAGACGGACACGAGAGGATGGGATTATCTGCTCGGCTGCCGCTCGCACCGAGAGAGTCACAAAGTCCAAGAGGGCAAAATTTCCACTGAGCTTGCACTTTCCGTGATGCAACTCTTTAATTCATTAAAAATAAATGCATGAAGAGAGTGCCAGCACTAACGAAACCTCTAGCAAACTCCCTCAGTTGGGACACTAGCACTCGGAGAAGCCTCGGGCCACCATTCAGCAAGTAGATTCAGCGTGTGCCTTTTTCAGCCACAGCAAAGAGAAAGGGGTAACACTCTACCAGTAAGGTTCAAAACCCACTTCTTCCATTGCATTGCAACTGAGCCCACTAGCTTCACCCTCCTCCTGTTCTAGGGCTCATGCAAATGGTACAAAATAATTGCTGTTCCCAAGTAACCTCAGCAACGAGCACAGCAAGGCAGGTGCAGAGCAAAGCAGCCAAGACACTGGTGCACTGCACAGACACACGTGGCCTCTGCTGCTGCATCTCTGTCCTCTGTGGATGCACATCGAGGCATTTAAACTGAGACCATCCCCAAAGACAAGCTGTGCACAAGGCCGTGTGCCCTGATGCACACGTGAGGCATGCAAGAGTGAGAAATAACCCACCTGCTTTTAAGAGCAGGATGTTCTGGGTTACAGAACCACCTCTTCCATGTCCAAGCCGTGTGCTAGGCTGGGAACCAAATAAAATCTGGCTCCCATGGTAGGGGATGTAGGAAGTTTGTACACTTGGACACCTTCAAGGAGCACCACGTCCCCCCCACAACTGATGCAGCAACTGTTGTTCATACAACACGGCGGGGAAAAACGAGAGCAGAGCTGTAACCAAAAGGAAGTTTTAATGAAGAACTCGCTTCCATCAGGGCCTGATCCCAAGTGCCTTGCAGAGGCTCTTGCTCAAGAGCTCAGTTCTCTTGTGCCTGTTGGTCTATTTATGTCAGCTTACTGGTTAATGTTTTAAACAGGTCAAAGGGAAAACACATTTTGAAGCCACAAGGACATCAGTCAGCACAGGTTTAGTGCTGATTCGATGGAGGCTGGACCAGCCACCGCCTGCGTTGAGCTTGTAGATACCTCTGGGGAGCTGAGCAGCGACCAAGGGCGACAGACTCCAAGGGGTTAAATGTTATCACTGCCCTCCTAGGAGGTTGCAGAAGGAAGCACACAAAACATTTATACCACGTGTTCATAATTTTATGGACAACAATAGGTGACTAAGAGCAGATTATACCAGAAGGTAAGCGTGACTGACAAGCAATGGGACTTCCAGTTTCCCTTTCACGGGACTTACCCCTGTGATCCCTGTTGTCCCAGCCAAAACGGAACAGCACAGGAGAGCTCCCAGGGCCTAGCGCGTGTCCAGACGCTGCACGGATTGCTCTCAACTTCCCCAAATATTCCACAAGACATCCTCGCATGAAGATTTGTCTTGGTGAAAAAATCCCTCAAAACGTTCCTTCGTTTCTTTTGCTGAGTCCTAGAGAGAACAAAACAGGACAAAAGGTCAAACATACATCACCACAGTTACTAGCCCAGACATCTCTCAAGTACACAGACTCTGTCAGTACTCAAGTCCAGAACACTGGACTTTCCAGCCACTCACTGGACAGTCCAGCCACACTTTTTGGAGACACATTCAACTTTGAGAAGATCTCAACTTGATCCCAACAGTGATTCTCATGATTCTCATTCCATTTTTAATGTCTCAGTCCAAACTACAAACTGTTCATGTGAGATTCACTCAAAAGACCAACTAAGCCTCTTCCAGAAATGTCTGCTGGGGTCATAGTAATGGTAGGTTTTAGTAGCCACGTCTTTTTAGAACAGTAGAAGACAAAACATGGTGCACAGAGAGGGCTTGGAGGTGAGGGAAACATTGAGCCAGGTGGGGCTCGTCCTGCTCATGGAGCAGTGCAGCCCTTGGATCCCATTCTGCTCCCAAATCTGGGAAGCAGTGACTGGCTCCCGCAACTCTTGTGCTCAGGACAAGAGCTGCAAGGCCTGGCCTGGCCCCAGGCTCCCGTCGTACACGGGCCCTTGGCCAGCAGGGCCTGTGGCTCATTAAGCCCAGCCTTGGCCTCCACCACCCACCTCACTGTTTACGTTGCCTTCCCAACACGCCCGCAAATATGATAAAGGTTAATCTGGTACAGAAGGTAAATAGGGTTACACAAAACCGGGTTTAGCAATTGAGCTTTATTGGCCGCTAAGCAGGGCGATTCTTCGATGCGGGTAACGAGGAGATAGCGGAGCCAGATAAGGGATCCGGGCAATACAAACATCCTCCTGCTCCCGCTCGCAGGAGCGCCGCCATCCCAAAGGCGATTCCTAAGGGCAGAGCGAGCGGGAGGCTCCCGCGGGCGCCGGGCCCCGCTCGGACACGTCCCCCATCAAGGAGATGGAGCAACGCCTGCTGTGACAGTAAAGGCCACCTTAAGCCACCACCGCCAGGCCCCGGCGCAGGCTCCACGCTTGTTTATCTGCACAAACAATCGTGAAACGCTCTTTTGTCCCTGGAGCCTGGGTAGGCAAAAGCCAGGCCCACTTGGAGTGACTTTAAAGGGCCCCTGCTCAGATACCTACTCACAGCTGGGGGAAAAGACAACCGCCCTGGGCAGATCCCACCAGCTAAAGGACCCACATTCCCTCCTGGATCCCCCCCGTGGGACAGGCTCCAGGCTGCCCTGCCTGGGAACTGCTGTGGAGCTTTCCCAAAGCGCCAGAGTCAACCATCAAGCTTAGGTTTTCCTTGAGGGATTTACTTCCCAATGACAAGATGGAGCCAGGGATACAGGAGCCCAAAGGGGCTTCCGAGAAGAGGACGCAGGAGTCTAAATAATGTGCATCCATAAACACTCATACACCTGAACTGGAGATTTCTTGCAAAGTCATTTTCACGTAGAGATAATGATTACTGAGCCCGTTTTCCATTCTACCCCACAGCCCTCCCGTGGCGACCTCGCTCTTTCAGCCACTGATAAAGCAGCCTTTGAGATTTATTGCGCTGATGAGAAACTGTGTATTTAATTACCCAGAGCTGGTCAAATACACTGACTTACAAAGCCACTGCGGTGTATTTGTGCATGGAAAATCCTTATCCGAGAGCTGCTCTGCTGCTATCTTCTGCCCCTGCTTTAAAAGCCCACAATCTCATAACCGATACCGTGGCGTTCTCCTCTTCCTGACACTAAAGGAGAAGGAAGGAGATTTGGCTACGAAGAGCCCAGGCTTTGCCAGAGAGCCAAGCCCATGAGCAGGACCCATGAAGTCCAACACCTAAATACCACATACAGCTTCAACCACAGCCCACAGAAGCTCTCACAGGCAGCACGTGCGGAGGATATCAAAAATGCCCTCAAAAACGAGGGGAAATTAAGCCAGGTCTAAGGACATTCTCTGCATCAGACCAAATTCTGCAGAGATTCAACGCCTCTCCCAAGGCGAGCGATTTACTGTGGCTGTGCTTTTCACTAGTGGAGGAAAGGTGATGAATAAATGCCCTTCACTTTAGATACACATCTTGCCATAAATATATTGTCCAATTATAGCGATTGTTTTTCAAGGGAAACCTGGAGAGATGAGGCTTGCTCATAAAAATAAAACAGTTCTGACTAAAGTGCTGAGGCTCGCTGCTGTCAGGAAACGTGCCAGGCTTCCCATCCAGTTCTATAGAGTAGATTATCAACCTGTGTATAATAGATAGCAACATTAATGCTACGTTTCCACCCGGGTTTCAATCATTCTCGAGGTTTCCGCCAGGGCCCATGGACTTTGGCACCCTCTTACTGCTAAACTGATTGCTAAACAGCGCAGCTGCGTAACCTGGGCCATTCATTAAAATAATAAAACTCCACGCCATAAAAATGTGAATTGCTCGACACGTTCTGGTAAAAGGACACCGGTTGACTTCCTTGTTAAATGGCAAGCTGATAAGGACGTGTGTCACGCATGCCATTTGCGGGAGGTCACCACCACGCAAGGTCACTGCCCTACAGCTTTGGGATCGGCGTAATCTGCTTTTGATCATGAAGTGCTGGCGCAGCTGGAGGAACCAGCAAGAAGGTCCTGTCACCCAAACGAGCCCTCCTAAGGCTGATGTTTGGGGATAGGGTGTCACGCAGAGGGACAAGAGGAGCCAGTGGTCACCTGGATCGTGTGTGCACAGGGAGCAGCAGGGCCCAGCTCCAAGGGCTGCTCCAGGCCTAGGAATGGCTGCCAAGGGGGAAACGGGCTCCAAGGAGCCATGCAGGGATGAGGATGCGGGAAAGGAAGGATTGGAGATGAAATGGGAAGATCTGGGCATTTTTCTATACGGGTCCAAGAAACAAACAAACCAGATCCATTCCCTCCCCTTGAAGGCAGCGCAGCTCTGAACACATCCCCTATAATCCACAGCAACCATTCGGAGGAAAGGAAAGCAACAGGAGCATCCAGCAAGTCAGTGATAAATCTAGGAGCAAACTCCATCTCCCTCCTGCACCTCAAGGCTGGTAAAATATTTTAGTGACATTCCCCCACTCCCTCCCCGCCATTTCCAATGTTTCTGCAGTTCTTAACGTTCACCTGGGATCCCACTGCCCTAAGCCATCCTTGTAACCCTCCTGAAAAGCTCGGCCTTGGGCGTATTACAGTCACCACCAGATTTACTGCAGCCGCAGCAGCACCGAGTATAAATCTGCTCCCTGCTGGCTGTAGACCTCGCACGGATCTCCTCAGACGACAGGGAGTCACAGCCTTGATGGCCGGTTTATTCCTGCAGTTATTTCTCCAGGGCTCCATAGGACAACCCCCTCCATGAATCTGGGTTTCATTACTGCTATTAGTGCTGCAGGGAGCTCCTTTTTCCCAGCGGATCAATGGAAAAGCCTGGCAGCGCCGTGGCGAGGAGCCTTGGGGATGTTCTCCGTGCCCCCTGCAGACAGCATCTCACCACCTGAGGAACACAGCTGCATTGCCCTCATCTGAACCTACACGTTATTTCTCTCAATGGAGGCTGTCTGGATGTGGAAGCCAACTCAACGACTTCCCCTAGTGCTGGATTCCACTAAGCTCGATGGCAAAGAGGCAGTTCAGATGCCAGCTCCAAGGTCATAAGCAACGTAAGGAAATGTTCAGGAGTCTAAATCCCAACGCAGAGTCCTACATCATACAACTGTTTCACTCTTCTATGCATTTTTAATGACACTATTTCTGATGCTCACAGCCTTTCACCAGGACCCTTGTATAACAGATACTTGGAGAGTGGAAAAATCTGGCCTGTTTGTCAGACGTGTGAAACAGGCAGCATGAGAAAAACATCTGAAAAACGGGGGGGAAGCTAAAAAACAAAAGCTTCACTTGTCAACAGATTGAAGGTGGATTTTGCAAAGTCCTGAAAGCTGAATGCAAGTAGGAACTCAAGGGGGAAATTAATGGGAATCCGGGTTCCCTTAAAGCAGACACACATACCCCAAAAGAGGTCAATTAGGAATAATTAGACATATCTACCACCATATCAAATAACCTGCATCTCGCAATTTAGCTGTTTCTCAGCCAGTGTCAAGTCCTTTAGAAACAGCTCTGCAAACACCAACCCTTGCTACCCACAATGAGAACCTCCTGCCGGCAGGACCCTTTGGAAGTTCAGCCCCCGGATCTCAATCCGGCCTCCCAGGTCAGAAAGCAGCCATTTCTTGGTGGACCCACAACTTTTAACACACTTCTTTGGTAACCTTATTCTTGAGAGCAGTTTGATTATAATATTGCTGTCATAAATTCAGCCTAGTAACAGCTGGGACAGATTTACAGAGGATATGCTTTTTATGACTATCTATTATTCATGCTGTGTTAGCCCTTACAATGTGTTTAGCCAAGAAAAAAGATAAGATATGCTCGAGTTGATTATTGACAGCTCCTTGGCAGCTTGCATCTTGGGGACAGCACAGTCACCACCAGAAGCAACCCGGCCTCTAAAAGCCCTAACTTGGTAACTTCACCACGTCAGCCTAGGAAATGATTCGGTCTGAAGAGGACAACCCAACCCTTTGCAGTAAACATTGGTTTTGCCTTTGGAAATTTGGGTAAAAGCTGGTGGGAAGCGCTCAGCTGTCTGCTTAGGAAGCGTGCAGTAAAAACCACCCTCAGAAATGGGCACAACAGCCAGGTCACAGTGGTGGCAACCTGCAGGCAAGACCCTGTACTCTTTAAAGAAATGGCATTGCTTTAAGTGGACTTTTGTATTTCAAGTCCTCGGAGCCAGCATCTCTGCTAGGGAATTTTTCAGGTCAAGCAGGCAGGTTCCTTTCACTGGGAGCTCAGAGGGTAGAATTAAAGCCTGTGTTTATTTTAATCTTGCTCAAGCCACTTCATCTCTCCAAGGCTTTCCTTTCCAGACTCACTTGCCTACAGTTGACCATTAGAGAAGCAAAGACAGGCCAATTAAATAACCAATCTCTAATGAGGTTTTCCTTCTTGGCAGTCACATGAAGATGTTTGCTTGCGCAGCAGAAACGGCAGTGGCCAAGTTGGGTTTTACCATTCATTTCACACCATTTACGGTAAGCGCAGTTTCCTTCACGGAAGCAGCAGGATCTTGGGAAGATGCCTCCCGTCGCCGCCGACTCTCCCTGCCAGGGCATCCCCGCCACGTCGCTCGAGCCGTGGCCCGCGTCCCCGCGCTCTGCCCTTGGCCGGGGGCGGCTGCCGCGCCGCGGCGGGGCAGCGCCCGGCACGCAGCTCGTCAAACATTAACGAGGGCCGCGGCGCCCGCCCGAGGACACGGGCGGCTCGTGCGCCCGGGCAGGGAGGCGGCGGCCGCACACGCAGCACGTGCCACACGGCGCCCGAGCTCCAGCCAGAGCCCCCCTGGGGTTCCGCTGGGCCCCCTCCCCAGGCACTGGTGATAAAAGCCTGCACAGAAGCAGCACATACCCTAGGGCAGCACTGGCATCACGGGGGCACTGCACTCCTCGGACACACGGTAGCATGTGCCGAGTCTCCTTCTCTAGAGGTCTTCCAAATCCACCTGGGTGCCCCCGCTGTGCTCTGGGTGTCCCTGCTGGAGCAGCAGCCTGGACTAGATGATGTCTAGAGGTCCCTTCCAACCTCAGCCATTCTGTGATCCCAATTCCCTTGGCACATCTGCAGGGTGAACAACATGAGTCCTCTCAGAGTGCTCATGAGCTGCCTTCACTGCCTGGTGAAGGGGCTCGCGCCGCCTCGAAGTGTCCCCAGCGAGACCAGGGACAGTGGGGACCACGAGAGGCGGAGGGCGCGGGTCAGAGCCAGGGTGCTGCTGGCTCCCCATGCCAGGCGAACGCTTCCCAAGGGCTCCCAGGAGCTGCGTGCCCGCACAGGAGGAGGTCGGGAGGGTCTCCCAGCACAACAGGCAGCTTCCTCCCGCTACCTCCCGCATTTTGGGGACCACGTGGCAGAAAGTTGCTCAAGGTGACACCTGTGTAAGCTCCCGTGTTCCCGATGAACACTGGGTGTACTCGGCGCTCTGTGATTAACCTGGCTAGACAAATCCCACTTCTGACGCGTTTCACAACGGACAGAGAAGGACAGTTATCCAAAACCTACAGGGACCTTTCAACGGCCACCTGCATGAGGTGACTCCAGATGCCAAATTTTACTTAAAAATGGGAGCGACTATTCCCTGCGGGGACATCCACAAGCCCCTTTCTTTAAATCACTTTGCACGTGTCTCACAGGGAGAGCTCTGGTCCCTGGGGCCACGAAACCCCCCAAATACACCCTGCTGGCAGGGGAGGTCCGAGGGAAACCTGCTCTCCTTGCATTTACTTTCAAGCTTGAATTTACATCCTAGAGAAACAACAAAGGTATCATTCTTCAAAGAGAACTTGGGGTGTGGGATTGCTCCTCCTTTCTATTTCCCCTCCAAAGTCCCGCAAAAAAAGAGAAAACTGTGTAAAGGTAACAGTCATGGAGATGTCAGGTGCAAAATTCTGTCTGCAGGAAATATTGACGGGTTGTTCCAAGGTTCACATATCATTCAACACAAATCCACACACACTACACTACCATTTTCCTGACTCTAAATACACCCAGGAAACATGCAAGCACAAACAGCCGGTTCACATTACAGGTGCGAGTTTGTCTTGTTTTGCTCTTCCTTTTACCCTAACCCTTCAACATAAAGCCCAAAATCTCTGCTGGTCTCAGAAACAAAACAAACTCTGAAAAGTTTTTCAGGCTTGATTCCAACTGAAACCCCCAACAAGTGTTTCCGACTGCTTAGCATAGCAGCTCTAAATTAACACTGATGTTACCAATCATGTGGTTTTGATGGAACTTGACAAGCAAGAGTCAATTGGCAATTTTTTATTTTTGCTTTTTTGTTTTGTTTTTTAAAGCTAAGCCCATGGTATTTCTTTGAATCCCAAACGAAAGCAAAAATGGGAGGGCTGTAAAAATCCCTTAACATGTTCTAAAGTAATTTCAAGAGTCTCTTGCAAGTCAAAGCCATCGAGTTTCCCAGAAGCCAAGATGATTAGCCCTTCCTAATGAGCGCAGTTAGGGATGAGCTTATTCCTGAGTTTATTCCCATTTCTCAAGGCAATGCCGAGACCAGGAAGACTTGGCCCAAGTCCTAAGCAGGGTTCCTCTCCAAAGCACTGCCTGGCCGTGTTCAGAGGAACATCAGCTGCTCTTATAGCAGGAGGCTTCAGCCTCTCAGCTCAGGGGGATCACACAAAACCCCACTGCACATAAGAACACACAAGTGGACAGAGCATTTTGCTGGTGTTCTGCTCCAAAACACGCTGCAAAAGCAACGTTCGGGTACAGTGAACGCCTGCCAGGGCATAAAATACACCTGAATTGTACTGGGGTACCCCAAATAAGCGTACTGCAGTGGGCGTTTGAGGAAGCAGACCTCATACTGCACGAGATATGGAAAATGCAACAAGTATTTCAGGCAAGACAGGCAGCTTACCAAAGCCATCTGTTTGGTATATCCGGTGAATTAAAGAAAGTGCCTCCAATTACTCCTTAGAGCAAGCATATTGAATTTTTGTTGGAGTCACACCCAGGATGACTTTAGTTCTCTCTCTCTCCTAGAAACTATATATTTTGCTTTTTCACCTCCGATTCTCTTCTAGCCATTCATCTTCCCAGCCTAATTGCACCCATCTGAGTGAGGCGAAACATTTTTTAAATCCCCTGGCTTTGTCCACGTGTGGGTTTTCTTTAATATCCTGCTTCAAATTGTTTGCTTGCAGGGCCACCTTTTCATACTTGGCATTTCTGCTGACACCAACAGGGAAATGGAGGGGAAAGGGGCAGCTTTCCTATTACACAGCAGGGGAAGGAGGCAGAGCCAATTACTACCTATCCAACAGCAGCCCTTTCCGGGGCAATTCAGCTTGCTGGGGCTCGTAAAAGTGCACCACATTTCCAAAAGAGATTAACCACCCAGCTAAAACTCATGTCACCTGCACTGAAATCCGTATTTATTACGGGGACACTACATCTGGTCATACATCAGCCCCCAAACCCTGTTTGCCAATAGCATTTTACCCACTTCTCCTTCCCCTGCCTGCAATGCAGATCCTTGCAGGGACCCCAGGAGCATCCTTGGCACTAAGACCACTATTTATATGTATTACTTGCAGCTCTCCTCCCAAAATTTACAGCTTTGAACCTTATAAACTCAATGAACTTACTAATATTAGGGTCTTTCTGCCATCGAAGTCAGAAGGGATGCGCGTTCCCTTATTTCCTGAGCAGCCAAGGAGACAAATCCAGACTCTACAGCCTTTGCCAAGCCTAAATTCCAAACCAGTGACTTCCCAGCATGAACAGGACAGAGGTACAAGTTCCTGTTCCCACTAAGACAAGGCTAAGGAGGCTCCAACGTGTCCCGTTACTCAAACAGAGCTCCTATGTGTCATGACCACAGCAATACCCTGTACATGGGAGAGAGAAATCACCTGCCACCTTGAGCGACGTGATGGATGAAGCACAGACAGCACCAGAGCTAAGGAGAACATCGACGCTCTCCATGTCTTATAGGCTTTTTTAAAATGCACCCTACCTTTCTCTTATGTTGGATGGAGAAGGTGGAGGGTGAGATGGAAAGGATGGAGGCGGTCCCCTCCACAATCAACAGGAGGTTTTAAATACCCCTATTTAGGGAGGCAAGAAAGTCAAAAATCTCAGCACTGCCCCTGGATGCTGAGGGAGGTGGGGAGGAATAGAACATTTTGTATCTATTCATTTTCAGGAATTCCATTTTGCTTCCAGTCTTGTTTTTTAAACCTTCAATTAATGCTAACTACTGAAATGAAGCAGCATTTGGACCTAGGAAAACATTGGAACTTTGCCATTTGGAAAAGGTCAAACCGTTTTCAAAACATTTTCATCTAATATTTTTCAGAAATCGAAATCCATCACAACCAATATTTTCCATGAAAGCTTTCCATCCCCGTGCCAGACAACTGGCATTTTCCATGGCACAGCTTCCCGGGGATCTCCTTACCAGCAGGTCCTTCCCTTTGGCACCTCATCCATCAACAGCTGATAACTTACATTCCGACCTTGCCAAGTCCCTCGGGGCTCCGTCCGCAGAGCCACGGAGCCAAACGCGGCCAGTCCTGGGCAGACACTTCCACATGGTCCCTGGCCCTCCTCGGAGCTGCACTTGTGTCCCTGGTGCCTCAGTTTCCTCACCAGCTCCCTAGCTTCGAGGGCCTGAATCCATCACTACCTGCCTGGAAATACCAGCCCCAAAGAGCACTTTTCTCAGGCTCCTTTTGCATCCGAGCCCTGAAGAACATCCCACCCAGGACAGACATTTCCCTGAAGCCTGCACATGCTGCCGCACGATCTACACCAAAAGGCCTCACATTCCTGCTTTTCTTGGATGGGATTTCATGGCAAATACCTGTAGGCACGAGCCACATGCCGGGGCCAAAGCCACAGCCCCACACGCAGAGTCCCCAGCAGAGCTGCACAAAGCCTGGTGATGCCAGAGGAGTCCTGGCCCTTCGCCTGACACTCGCAGGGGCTGCGTCACCACGAGCACAAACACCTAAACACCACCCAGCTGCTCCAGCACAAGGCCCTGTGATTCCCAAGTCCCACTCTAATAACTGGAATTTCCGACGCGCACCTAGCCAGGACAAGCTGGCTTCTCTCCTGCTGTTCCTAGTTTGAAACCTTGAGGGAGCCTAGCAAGAACTGGGCTGCTTCCCAGCTCCTCCAGTTTACAGCAGCTAAGTACTTGACTTCAGAGGGAACAGAGGGGGCTGTTTTGAGACCAAAATATTAATGGGAGCTCTGTGCTCAGACAGCCTTGATGGCTGGATCCTGCTGATCCCCTAAGAGGAAGGTTGTGCTCACAGCTAGCTGACTGCTCCCCTCTTTTGGGGACCAAAGAGCTAGGAGCCACGGAAAGTTGCTGGGGATCCCCTAGTTGCTGGGGATCAAGTTCTTCTCAGCCAGGAAACCGAGGCAGCCTGGGCTTCTATTTGCTTGTTCTAGACAAGTCAGTTCTGCATACAATGGATAAATTAAAAAAGGGAAATAAATTCCTTCCTTCCTACCTCCACTGGCTGGAAATGGAAATAAGCTGATTAAGACATAACATTCGTTACTCAGGCATGTCTGCAAAGGGAACCGTTAATGAATTTTACATAACGAGGAGGCAGAGAACAGTACTTGTCAGATAACCTGAGAAATTCATTAACTAGCCCTTTAAGGGACACGATCCAAGCGCAGAGCACTAAAGCGATAACAAAAACCTATTAAGGAGCCTGTTTAATTAAGCACCAACTCTCCAGCACCTCTGCCCCTCATACCACGGTGCCTATGCTAAAACAAAGCCCCTTTCTTCTCTTTTTGCACAGCCTTACTCTCATGCCTACTTTAAAACACCGATAACCCTGTGATAAGCAGCAAGCTCTGCAAAAGCTGCACGCGAGCGCAGGGAACGGGGCACGTGGAAACCCGTCATTTACACCCATTTACACCCGTCACCAGAGGCATTTCTGCTCCTGCCCTGCCCGAGCCATTCCCTCCAGGCTAACACACATCCAAGTTCTCTCCCTTGCTCCCACAGCCACCAAATACAAGGTGGAGGTTACCACCTGCCCCAGCACCCATACACCTCACAGCTGGCAAACAACATCAACCCACCCAACACGACCCTACCTTGCAACAGGCAACTGAGAGCAGCAAACCATCCACCTAGCACACAAGATTTGATCCCAAGTGCAGCCTTAGGCCTGATTCTGCCCTCCTCTAAACAAAGAGGAGGGTGGGAGGTCCAAAGACAGCAGCCCTGGTGGGGTCGGTGCTCCGGCATCCCTGAATATCCCGCTACTCAAACGTACCTGGGCCCTGGGGGTCACCACGCAGGAGAGCAGACGGAGCCTGATGCTCCTCACCATTATGGAGAGCACATGGACATCTACTGGAATCTCCAACCCGGAGCAAAAGCTCTGGCAGGCAACCCTGGCTGTGCCAGGGATAAAGGAGCTTGCCTCGACTTCTGCAAAACAACTCAGCCCACTCATCCAGCTCCCTTGATCCTGGCTCCCAGGCAAGGCAGGCTTGGCACGGGCATTGCTAGGGCTGACACCAACCCTGGGCCAGCTGCTCTTGCTGCTCCTCCTAACCGCTTTTTGGAAGGAACAGCAGCATTTTGCACAATTGCGTTGAAAAAGCACAGTGCAGATAGAGCCTGCAAGAGACAACCCCGTTTCCCTCCACAGGAACTGCACAGAAAGATGCTTTAAAATGATAACTGTACCTGATAAGCCAAACAGCTCTGGTGAGGTCAGCCAAAGAACACAAGCAAACATCTTTCTTAGACGTTAGACTCCACTTTTCTTGAATGCAACTTTCAAAAGGTTCCTAGAGTGATTCTGATGTTCATTTCAACACAATTCTTCTATCAGACAAGTCCTCAGAAAGCCCTATGGAGGGCCCAGTAACAGCTCACTGCAGAACCTGACCTCTCCATCACCTCCACTGGTGCAAAGTCAATTAAATAATTAAAGCAAGTCAAATTGCACACAGCTGGTTTCTGTTGCTGCTTTCAGCTTCCTCCTTGAGGAGTTGATTGAAGAATGTCCCACCTGTCTGCAAGGTGCCAGACTCGAGATCAAGGAGCTTTCCCTAAAAGAGCTGGTTCAGGGCAGCAACAGTCCTTGGCAGTCCCCTCTGCAGGGTGCAACCACTCTGCTTCCCAGGACAGCACATGGATGTTCCCTCCTGTGTGCTCGCTGCCAGGGTGCTCTGCATTTTCCCTCTGATCATTCCTTCAGTCTTTTTGATATAAAGGTTTTAAGGCCACTAAAGTGTCTTGGGGCAACTCAGAATGGAGCATTTTCTCCTCCTGCCTTGCAAGGGGCACTCGTTTCTGTAAGAACACAAACCCAGCCCGGTGCAGTTGCACCACAAAGCTGCCTGCTCTGCAAAGGGGGCAGACTATGGATTAGAAACAGAGACTTACACATTCTGATGACTTTCTGCCTTCTTCCTAGCTCCCAGAAGATAAAATCATCCACCTCATGATGATCCAGGGACAGAAAGGCAGTTCTGGAGATGCGCAGGCTCCGGAGGGTGGACGTTTCCTGCTGTCCCCTGCTCTGAGCTGCAGGTTAATCAGAGTTTCCCCTGAAAGTCTCAGTTTCAGACAAGGCACGAGCCTGTTAACAGCACAACACAGTGCAGTTAGCTGTGGGTCACCCTTAACAATACACTCAATAACACTTTGGGGTTATTTAGAAGGGATATTTTTAAGCTGCAAGCTCTTCTACAGTCCTAGGGTTGCAGAGTCTTTTTATGAGAAAAAGGAAATCCAGCAACTACCTTGCAACACTTCATGTATTTAACAGCTCTCATCCTCTAGGAGTCTGGCTCTGGCAAAAGGTGGTAATGCCAATTTTCAGTTTCAACAGTCAATAATACAGGAAAAATCCCTTGCTAGCACATCCACACAGCAGAGCCCAGCAAAAAGCAGCTCCTGAACACGCACACTTGCATGCTTCAAATGAACTGAAATTGAGAGAGCTCCCCGGGCTTCAAAACTGAAAACTGAAAACCTCTTCAGGCTCTTCTGAGGGTCCTGTGGAACTAGAACATCTTAGAACAGGAGGGAAAAGATGGATAAAAGTGGCAGACAAACATGATGCCATTCTCATAAAAGCTGACAAATTTTTAAAAGCCTAACATGAACATTTTTTATTCCATAGGTTTAATTTTCCTCCTCTTTCTAGAGGGAAGCTGAGAGCAGGAGTTTTTAGGGGGACAAAGGCTGCCTCCAGACGCCAGCTTGGGGTGCAGAGCTGCTGCATGGGCACAGAGGAAGAACATCAGTCTCTGCTCGCAAATCTCATCCAAACAGGCAGCACAGCCTTAAGAGGCCAAAACCACAGCATGTCACTTCCCCAAAACTTGTGTCAAAAAAAAGAAAAGCAAAGTGCTGAAAGAGCATGTGGGGGGATTTTGATATGGCATCATTTGTTTGTAAGGCTGGTGCACGGATAAGAGCGCTGGGCTCTTTCACAACGACCGAATTACGCTGCTTCCCCACAAACCCTCAGAAACGTGGTTTCTGGCCAGCAGCAGGTCTCACGGCTGCTTGCATTTTTTAACCCTGTTTTCCATGCTTCCACAATGGTGTTTTGTGGGGAGGCTGCTCCAGAGACTGCTCAAGGACAGAGGGTGCCCTGCCACGATCAAGAGGACCAAGCGTAAGGGCCAAGAAACTCTGCCCATCTTCCCCTGCCTCAGCATTGGAATCCATTCCCCCCTTTTGTTCAAGGGAAAACAAACAAGCCGAAAAGGTGTTTCTTATCCTCCTCCTCGAGGTGATGGTTTGGAAACCCAAATTCCTATTTGGATAAATACTGTGTACTTACAAAATGCCAAAAGGGAGCTTTTCAACAGCCTGCTCTGCCTTTCACCAGGTATGAATTTCTTGGGGGAGAGAGGAGACAAACCCAAGGATTAACAGCTCTACTAGCACATCCGTGTAGTTCTTCCCCTCCTTGAAGGAACCACAGGAATCAATCACTATGAAGAGAGCTTCTAAGTCATCATTTTTTCTTAGGAGAAGGTCACCCAGGCCGTTCTGTTGTTGCATTTGTCCTGCATTTCCCTCGGGATTGTTTCTGCACCTGCTCATCCTTCGGGTCCGCTGCATATTGTCAAGCGAGAGCTTCAGAAATCACCTTGCAAGGCTGAGCCTTCCTGGTTGAGCCTTTTCCTGGGCATTTCTCAGTGACAGGCTAGGAAAGCTGAGCAGACACTACTGCAAGCACCTTCTCACTGTCCCTCAGCTACCTGTGCCTCCCAAGCCAGCACTGCTGCAGGGTTTAGGTTTATTAGATAACAGCAGAAGAGAGGACTATATGGCAGTCCCTCCTAACTGCTGCAAGTCGAGGGCAGTTGAGGTTACCATGGCTCTACATCAACACAGGGAAGTTCTGGTTCTGTTCCGGAACTAGCAGCAAGTATTTCTCCCATTGTGAGATCCTCCCATAGAGGACCTGCTCTTGGGTCAGTTTGAATGTAATTTGTCTCAGTCTTGTGCGGGAAGAGCTGTGAACCGCTCTGCAGTTCCTTTGGCAAATCAGTGTTCGTTAAGAAAACAGATTCTAGAGGCATTTATAAGTCATGATAACATATGCAGCTCCTGGGGGAGCTCTTCATTTGCCTCAAAATCACAAAAAAAAATATGTGACAGGGACCAAGAGATTGTGAAGTCTCCCTGAGGAAATGTTATATATCTGTAGCTCATTCACTGTGACATTTGGAGGGAACCTCAGTGTCCCTCACGTGGGAGGAGAAACAGGGGGGAACGGATTCACCTGAAGCAGCAGGCCCATCAGAGCAGAGCTTCCTGGAAAGGCCGGAGCCTGCTTTATTCGTCCAGGACAGTTTACTAAGAAGACAAAAGATTAGATCTGAGTTATTTAAAACCATATTCTTGATTTCAGCTGCTGCTGGTCACAGGCAACATCTGAGCACATCCCAGAGCTGTGTATATGTGTTGTCCCAGGAAGTCTGGGGTCTACCTTACCTACCAGTAAGCATGGAAGTCAATAAACTTTTGCATTGAGAGTCTTTTTTCCCCTTGTGATTACAGCAGGGACGGTCTGGGCGGTAGGAAGAAGCCCCAAGAGAGGCTCTCTGTGGTGCTGGAGCAGTTGGGACCACTTCCTCCTGTCAGCACATTTGCCTGGGAACTTGGGGGAAAATAACAACATGCCTACGTGACCCACCTGACTCTTGGAAACTTGGAAATGAACAGTCCAAATTCCACACGGTCTACAGAAGCCCAGTGTGCCACTGATGACAACACATATGATACAGGATGGCGCACATTTCCTCTAGTTATGGTTTCGCCCCATGGAAACCCTTTCTGACAGGTAGGCTGTCCTCTCCGCCACGTGCTCTGGCTTGCGTGTGCCACTGGCTGAGGACCTGTCTCGGACCAAGAAGAGTGTTCCAGGAGAACTACCCCTCCTTGCCACCCAAGTGACCTCGCAGGAGCCACCCTCCTGTGCCCACACACAGGAAGGCTCTGTTCCTGCTCCACGTCGGGGAGCAGCAAGGCCTGGTGCTCCTGGAGCTGAGTGTGCAACTTTGGGCCCTCAAGTTGGGACACACATCATCACGGCAGGGACCTGAGTTAGCACTGCAAGGGAGGAGAGACTCGGGCCTACCTGGAGCCTCCACCACAGGACAGTCTTCCGAGCCTCCACCAAGGAAGGGCTTGACGTAGCTGGGGATCTGATGTGAACTTGCCCAGAGATTGCAGATGGATTTTGCCACTGTCCTGCTTAGGGCCAAACTCCAGAGTAGCCCCCAAAAAGCACTCCCTACCCCACAACCACCACCAGAACCAAAGGGGATGAGACTCGATGTCACAGAGCAGCCTGTGTCTGAAGCATCAAAAGATATGAAGATAGCCAGGAGCCACTCGTGCCTCGGGGCAGAAGGCAGCAGCTGCCGGGACGTACAGCAGCCCCAAGATGAAGATAAACAACGAGCAAGGAAGCGATTGCCCGTGCAGATAAGCGGGCTGCAGAGCTGAGTAAGCGAGCGGGCATTTCTGGTCGCGCCGAGCACAGGGCCCTCGTTAGAGACAAACAAGGCCAGCCCGGCACCACAACAGCGGCCGTTGTTCCTGTCGGCGAGGGAAGCTAAACCACCTCCCCGAAAGGGGACTGCAAAAGCAGAACGTGTGGCAGAGGAGGACGGGCACGTTACGGAGGCTGGACGTTGGCCAAGGCACGGCACAGGCCTCGCCACGGAGCGGGAGGCGTTTGGGAGCACCGGGAACGCTCCTCGCCGGGTGGAATTTAACTCCATCTCCAAACTCCGGCCAAGAACGCACTTGGCGAGAACTGGAGATGCCCAGGAATGAAACCCAGGGAGAGCTCTCCGCTCCGCTGCCGGGGTTTTCAGCCCTGCCGCGCTGCTCGTTGACCCGGTGTCAGAACAGACAAGCTCGCATTCAGAAAGGCTTAATGAAAAGCATACAACAGCTCGAGATCCTGCTGCCGGGGAGGAGGGGAGGACGGAAAGGGAGGAAAAAATATATCAAATGGCTTGTAAAAAATAAAAAAAAAATAAAAAAAAAAAAATGAAGCATGTGCACTTCCCAGGAGAGAATACGGAGTCTTTTAAGCCATCCCATTTTGGGGAGCTTCCCCTAATTTTGACACTTCCTTGAAGGCAGAAGATAAACAGAGCGTGGGGCCAGGGTAAGGGCTACGCAGTGCAGCTGCACGGGCCTCTCGGAAGGGCCGCTTCGCATCGTCCTGGTTTGTGCTCGAAGCTCAGAGAGAAGCGTCCTTCTCTCTGAGACGTCCTTCTCTCCGGACGCAGAACGGGCTGCACAAGCTCACGCCAGGCACCGCAAACGGAGACGCAGGCTCTGCCAGCTACAAAATTAATAAAATTAGTCTTTTAAAAGTCAAAAATAAAGCAAGGAGCTTTGCTTTCAGTAAAACAGTTGTGGGAATATGCGTTTTTCTGACACAGTCCAGGTCGGTATCACATAAACTCATCCCTCAAAAATCACTTTGAGGAATTATCGGCCGTGCTGATATCAATACTTGGAAACAAGGGCACGTTGTTTCCAGCCAGCACGGACCAAGAGCAAACCAAGCAGTGACCCCCACCAAAACCCTGCAGCTCGGGGCTGCTGCTCCACCACCAGCTCCTACCCTGCCCATTCCAGCCAAGCAGACTCTTGCTAGCTGCCCCAAACACAAAGCAGTTCGCAGCCAGATGAAGTTTTCCAAGAAAATGCAGTCTGCCAAATACTTTGTTTTCAAAGTCCCACTGTGGTGCCTTCACCCAGACTTTTCCTTCCTTTTTCTGTCCCTTCTTGTTTGGATGTCTTATTTCAGCCCAGAAGCTGTCACATCCCTGGGGACCTTTCCCCATGCTGAGTCCTTCTCATCTACTTCTTTCACAGTGAAGGGCTGAGTTAAGGAAATAATCACTGAGGCCGTAGACAATTTAGAAATAGCCTGGAAACTATTACAAAGGAGACCACTTGCCCTTGGGATGGTCTAGAAAGCTTCAGTTGTGTTGTTGCTTCCTTTTGGAGACTAAAAAGCTTATAAGACAAAGAATCAGTGAACTTCTCCAAGATTAACTGTCTCTGAACTTCCATATCAGCCCTATATCAGTTGTGAGAACTGAAGAGCAGCCGTACAGGTCCAAGCAAAGGGTCCATCTCACCCAGTACTTTCTCCAACAGACACTGTGAGCTGGAACCTAGGAAAGAGTAAGAATAAGCCAGGAATACACTGTACTTCCCTCCCCAAACCAAAGTGTTCTGGGTCTTCAGTTATTTTCAGCTGAAGAGATTTCCTGAACCTGATACTGTTAGTCTTTTCATAAATCCCCCAATGGGCCTCTCTTCCAAATACTCAGTCTTGTCTTCCTCTGAGTGCAAGTAACCCCTTCATTCCCATAACATCCTTTTGTGAAGGTCTTCAGGCCAACTGCTTGAAGCAAAGATCCCCCTCCCTTCATTTGCTTGGACCTTTTGCCTTCTGCTGCCCTCATTTGTTGACCCTCAGTCCTGCTGTGGGAAAAGATGAGAACAGCCAGTCCTCCCCACGCTCTTCCGACGACTGCGGGGTTTGTAGGTTCCCCAGAAATCATCTCTTTCCCAAGCTGAGGAATCCCGGGCTGCTCCATTGCTGCTCTTGCATGAGCCTCCAAGTCTGGACGCCCAATCTCACCTCCAACCTCATAAAAATATGGTGGGAGAGCACCATATCCTCTTGATGTGCTCCCCTTTATCCCCATTTCTCCAGAAGTTCCTTTGACTCATGCTTTCACAATGGTCTTAGGGCAAGGAGAGAAAGAAAACAGACCAGAGTTCCTCCTCCACGCACCCTTAGAAAACACAGAAAGCAAAACTAGCGGGCTTCTTTTAAGAGCACAAAGGTTCCCTTCCCAGAAGGGCAAAACCAAAGCTCATGACTCAGAGCCGGGCCTATCGCTTCCTCATCCTCTTACTCAAACCTTTGACCTCCAACATCTCGCCGTTTCCATACAAGCAGCCCATAGATCTAGCCGGCCTCACAGTCTCTTATATTGATCTCAGATCTTCAGCACTTGTCAAACACACTTTGGTTAAGTCTGACCTTGCAATCTTAACCTGCTCTAAGCAGAAGAGACCGAGAGGGCAGGACATGGCAGGGCAGTGCCCAGGGGATGTATTAACAAACTGCAGCCCCACGGCAGCACCTCAGAAGCTTCCCAGCAACCCAAGGCTTCCAAAGCCTCTCACCATTTTAGGACAGACCAGAAAGGTTTGCTGGCTCATGTCTGTTATGTAGGTAATGTACCTGTTTTGTAGGTGATGTACCTGTTATGTAAGTAATAGGACTACAGAGCCACATAAAAACAAAATCGAAAACCAGTGACCAGTAAGGATTTAGATTCATTTGGAAGGTTTCCCCACACTCCGTAAGTATCCAGCAAAGGAGAAGTCCATGAGGAAACCAGGTTTGATATGGTCCTCCACAGGAGGGCTGTGGTTGCCACACAGGCCCAGGCTTCCTCCCATGGCCTGGAGGCCTGCAGGGATCACGGAGATTCAAAGCTACCTCCTCCCTACCTCGTGTTCAAGTGAAATCCAGGCAGAGTGTGGACACGCCGGTCCCTAGCCCACACTCTGCCCTGTCTCCTCCAGGAACATCAACATCCCTCGTGCAGGAACATTCTCCAGGCCTTGGCTGAGGTCCTCACTAATCTCTGCCTGCAATGATCCTCTCCCACCCAGTAAAGCAGCGCTCAAGGGGTGCTCGCGGCAAGGGAGAGCTTAGGGAGCCCACAGATCTTACAAGCCCAAACTCATCTCGAGACACCAGTTCAGGCGAGAGGCAAGCCAGAAAGCCAATGGGAAAGCTCCCAGGGAGAAAACCTCTGTTGCTGGAAGAAAATCACATCCCCATCACTTCTTTAAAGAGAGGCAGCACAGAAACAGCACTGAGTGGCAAGAGCTGCTCGTGACAGACCTGCTACCAAGAGAAACCCTCAGCAGGCCACGACCTCAGCATAAAGCTTCCTCACACACTGACCTCAGTATAAAATAATAATTTTATTATTATTAAAAATATTATTTTTACTGAGTAAAGCAGCCGCTCTGTACCGTGCAAGCATATTGAGGCATTTGATGAATGCAGCTCGTGAGCAGCTTGGTTTGCACAGGAGGTGCCCACCAGGCCACAGGAACCTGCTAGAGAACAGGGCCGAGGTGGTGGGGACAGGGCTTGTCCCGGGGCGGCCACATCTATTCTGGAGAGCACCAGGCACCTTTTAAACGCCTGCTGTTCCATTTCCAGACTTCAGCAGGGCAGCAGCAATGCATGTGAGCCTTTAGGTTGGCCTCCTACATAAAAACGTTCTTGAATTTCATCTCATGTACCAAACCCGAGCCTTTTGGCTGAGTTAGCAAGACACGCTTTCCTCGGAGGCTTCGAGTGACAGAAAAAACACACTCTCCCTGGGAACTGCTGCCAACATTTAAATAGTGGCTGTTAAAAGCAGGCACCTTGTTTCTAGCTCAGATTCATCTGCTTCTAGCTGCTAGGCTCACATTATGCTCTCATCTGTTTCTTATCCCCACACAGTCCTCACTTGATCCAAGGAAATCCAGCCATGCAATTGCAGCTCATACAGCACACACCAGCCCACAGACTGGCCGGGAGAAAGGGATGCTACGTCCTGCTGGGTGCACAGGGGTGCAGAGCGGATAAGCAAGGCTCAGGATAACACCTGGCTGCTAATTAGGGTTTGCTTGAGGCAAATAGAGCCCCAGCTCAGGACAAATGACCTGCCTGCATCCTGCTTGCAGAGCAGGGCTGGCAGCAGCTGACTGCTTGTGACGATGCAAAACAAATTTAAAAAATGGAATCCAAGAACTGGGGTCCCACAGTCTGCCTCCAGTTCAGGACAGCAGCGCCCGGCACAATCACAGTGGGAAAGAACATTTGCAGGAGCAGCATCCCAAACAGGCTGTCACTGCACACAGCAATGATGCTTTGGAGGAAGCAGGAGGGGCTGCCACTGCTGTCAGCTTAACACACAGGGCTGTGAGGTGTCGGAGCTGCTGCCTGTTGGGTTCAGTCACTCCCTCCACGAGGGCAGGGGTATCTGGGACAGGCCAGGACACGTATCCTCAGCCAGGACCTGCCCAGAAGCCCCCGCAGCTCCCTGCGGTCCCAGCGTCCTGAAGGAGCAGCTCCCCAGACCCTCTGACATCCACCAAGAGCTGATACAACCCGAAAAAACCCAACCGTCGGGTCCTCCACTGCCACTCACAGCCTTGACACCAACACGTCAGCAACAAGAAACTCGGCAAAAAGAGTATGTCAAGGTTCTGAGAGCAGGAATTTCCCCGTGCCGGGCCAGGCTGCCCGGATGGGACAGCGTTACCGGCAAAGGGGAACCAACCCTCCACGCTTACTTCATATCAGACCAAGCATCCGACTTCCAGGCTTCCAGCACAGACCTGCATTGTCTCTCCCTCTGCCAACCAAAGTGCACAGCTATTAGTTAATTAGCACACCTAACAAATCTATTTCCCATTTGTCTGTTGTCACATCTGGAGGATTTTTTCCGTGTGAGAACTCACAGTGGGGCCGGAATGTCAGACAGGGGAGCAGGTTGCTCTCCTCTCCCATTCCAGCCAGTCTCTCCCCAGCAACTTTCCTTCCTTTTAACTCCAAGCGCTTCTCAGCACGGGCCAGGTTCCAGGCAGGACTGTTTCTTGGAGAGCTGGGACCTCCCTGGAGCCAGCACAGAGCCAGTCCTCCAGGTAGACTGTGCCTCAGAGCCTAGGAAAATTTCCATAGTGCCTGGGGCACATACACACGTTTTCCAGATGCGGCTGTAAAAGGAAGGGATCTCAGCTGACCAAGCAAACCTGCTCTAGCTGGGCCTGGAATCAGCAGGCACAGGAAAAGCCAGGCCGAAAGCCGATTCCCGAAGCCCGGGGCTGACGTGGGCTCTCCGCAGCGCTCCGTGGCACGCAGCAGCTCCCCTCAGCAAGCGCCCTGCGTCTCCCGGCCGAGCAGCGCGGAGAGCCCGTCCGCCCGAGCTCCTGCAGGAGCATGATGAGGTGCTAGGGAAATAATTCTGCCTACAGACTCCTTGGGCCGAAACAGCTGCTTTTGTGGCCCACTGGGTTCCTTGGCCGGCGATCAGCTCCCCCCCAAGCCCTCTCTACAAGGCTCTCCATTTACTTCCTGTGCCCTGCAAGTCCCCACAGGAGAGCAAAGAGGCTGGAATTGAACACACAAGGAACAGGCAGGCCAAGACACACAGCCTGAATTCCCAGGCAAAGTGCAAGACAAATATAAGCGTGACAGAGAACCAAACATAAGATGGGCTCAAGTCTAAAGCGAGCCCTCTGAAAATGGGATCGGAACAGCAGGCTACACCTCTCGAGCCTGAGGGATTCCACAGGAGTGAGGTTTGCAACACAGCAGCCTCAGCAAGAGGGACAGGAGACCCTAGGGATCCAGAAGGAGGCTTCAGAGATTCAGCATCAGCTTAAATGACAATAATGAGCAAGAACTGTTACCTTCAAGCGGTGGGAGATAAACCAGTGTAAAACGAACAGGTTCTCCCAGTCCTGACTCGCTAATCTCATGGCTAAGCTCTAGGGCCTTCTTCTAGGGTAGGGAGGGAAGAAATAAAAGCCCTATTTCAACTGTCCACTCCGTTTATGCCTGAGGGGGACAGTCAGGCACCTCCTGTGCTGGGTGACACTATCAGGGGACACCCAACTACTACCCAGGAGAGGTGACTTGACAAGGAGCGGACCAGAGCGGAGCGGTACCGAAGGGCCCCCATTATAATCCATTACAAACCAGCTCTCTAGGGGCCCAGCACAAGACTCCAACCACCAAATGTCTCGCCTGTCATAAAACCAACAAAAACAATAATGCCCACAGGCAAAAATGCAAAAACCTGCAGTATTTGTGGGCTGTGGGTTTTTGGAGATCTCCGCCTCTGCTCAGCAAAGTTGGCAGTGGGGAAAAGTAAAAGACTCTCCCTCTTCTTCTGTGGTTCTTCTGTGATTCTTCACACGCATTCCCCATCACTGATGCGACAGGACTTGCAAAAGCTGAAAAAGGAAAAAAAGAAAAAAAAAATCTGTCACCAGATCATGATTTTGGTGGCACGAAGCAGTTTTTCAATTTTTCATGAACAGAGAACAGCAAAGCAACCAACTCCACTCTGTGCAAAGCTGAGACTTCTTCAGGACACAACCATCTGTGGCCCAGGGCCTCTCCTGGCACGTCGCTGGGGGAGGCGAGGTGTAGGCAGCAGCTTCACCCGCTATTCCAGGCTTTGCCGGGCTGCCTCCCGAGCGAGGGAGCGCGCAGGGAAGCCTGGAGCCGGAGCGCTTCCCGCGGGGCGGTGAAGCAGGATGCTGCTCTCCCCCGTGACTCAGTGGCACACGAGGCGAAATCCAGCCGGTCTCTGGTGAGCTAAAGCCACAGCGCTGGCCTTGTGAGCAGATCGGATCCTCAGGATGCACGTGGAGCCATCATCTCTGCTCATACAATGTGCACAGGCAATCCCTCGAGGAAATGCAGCTTTTGGCCAGCCTGTGTTTCTGCTCTCCTTGGCCTCATGGCTCTAGGTTCCTCCATCCAGGTCTCCCCTTCCTCCCTATGCAGAAGAGGGACCTTCCTGAAGAGCAAAATAGCTCCCATTCCCTGGAGAAGCCCACGCTCCTCTCCGTGACAAAAACACCCCACACCAACGAGAAACCTGCGCTGCATGGAAGAAAATGAGAGAAAAGAGCACCCGTTTCTCAAGCCAGCCAAATGCTGCAGAATAAAGTCACTGCGCTCGCACACAACACGAAGCCTCTGGTTCAGTGTGACCACACCAAGCCTGCAAGGGCTGCTAAAGGTTTCTGCACGGCTCTGTGGCCCACAGCCCTTGAGCAAGGATACCCACAGCCATGGGAACACGTCTTCTTCTTGCTCATTTAGTGGGAGCTCTGGCTTGGAAGCTCCAATCCCAAATGCCCGGAGCAGCTTTTCCCCAATACTTCTAAGCTGCTTAATCTCACACTCGCAATATTCCCTGAGCCAATTGCTCAAGCAAACTCTGTTTGTAAAGCAGAGCTGAAGGAGTGGGGCAAAGAGGAGCAGTACGTCCTAAAACAGGCCCCACTGCTGTGCAGTGTGTCTGTGTGAAGTACAACCATCCTCCTCCTAAAAGCTCCAGGGATGGAGACACCACAGCCTCCCCAGAGAGGCTCCCTGTCGCTTCCTCCTCCTTAAACACGTTACAACATCTCCCCCCACAAATTTCACTCAGCAAATTCTCTATCGGCCGCAACAGGATGCCTCATAGCAGGGAGATGTGAGGATACATCAGAAAGAAAAGGACACGTGCAAGGACAAGTTCAACCCACCTCATGCAACTGGCCTGAAGAAAAGGAGGCAAAACCTTCACCTTGCTGAGAACTGCAGGACTTTGGAGGTCCTTTTAAGAAGGGCTTTAAGTACTGGGCTGAGGAGCTGCTGCAATCTCATCCCCAGGATGGGGAGAGGCTGGATTAAAAAAAAAATGCAGGCTGAAATGCTCTCTTTACCCCTGAAGGAAAAAAAAGATCCACAAAGGACTGTAAGTTATTAAGTCTTGATCAATTTGCACTGCAGGGCCAGTTTCTACAAACAACACCCACAACACGCCCTGGGCACTACCTGCTTTTCCCTCTTCCACCTCGGAGGGAAGAGAGAAAGATGCACCCACCTGCCCGTGCGCGTTCCTAGGGACACTTCCAGCAGTGCTGCATGGATAACACTGGAAGTGCTGCCTCCACCTTTGTGCTCATCAGCGAGACCGTTAGGGAATGATGGAAACCTGGGGATCTGAAGGTCCCACCTGTGAAGGGGAGGCACAAGGAGGGGGTAAGTCAGAGCAGCTGAAAGCAGTCACCTCCTTACTGCTAAAAGGGCTGCTGTTGGCCCCACCATTTTCTGTACATGTTTCTGGAACTAGTGTGCTTCAATGAGTCGTTTCAGTTCCCTGAGGTGGCAGAAAGCTAAAAACCCACCACAACACTGCGGCAGTCGTGTTCAGCTGCCCCTCCGACTGCATCCGCCCTCGCAGGGCCATCCTTCCACCCCACCACACTGGATGGGTCCGTGACCAGCCACTCTGCCTGCTACCCTGCCCACAGCAGGTCCCACACGTCCCAAACAGGGCTTCTCTGCGAGCACACGAGATGGTTACAACGATGGGCCAGAAGACCTGTTGAGTTGGAAGGGGCACCACACGCTTTTTCCCTTGAGAAGCTCCCTCTGTTCCCTCTAGACTGACCTTACTGGCTCCATCTGCTCTAGTTGCTGGCCCATCCAGAGGACACAGGGAAGTCCCACGTGTTCCTCCTCTTCCCCTTGCCTATTCTGCCGTGTTCTGTGGTTTAGGACGACGTCTATCTGTATAGCCCTGCAAGGAAGACAAGGGAGAAACCCAAGAAAAACACGTATTTGCTGTGTTATTCAGGCCTGAGTTCCTAGAAAAGATCTTTCTGGTGTGCAGCAGCATGAGCCATCCTTTAGACGACAGCAGGATTTACAACACCCTACGGCACCATCCAGCGTTTGGGGAAAACTGGCAGCGCGGCCGCTCTTCTGCGGGGCACCCCTCGCTGCTGGCACTGCCAGCCACGCTCCACTGAGGTCATTTGTTTGCTTTACAGTAAAAAAATCACAGAGACATGCAGGAAACTATTCAAATTCCCCAATAATTCTGGCAATAAAAACATCTGTGGGCTAAAAAAAACGCGCAGACCAACCTTTTTGAAACAGCTGTTTCAAACCTAACCTGGTATTTAAAGGATAAGATTACTTGGAGGCAAAAGAGTATTTGAGCTACAGTTCTTTTTCCTCAACCGCCGTCCCTTAAAGGGGGATTTTTATCCTCCACCCTGTCGTTGCTGCCCTCTTACCTTGCTGAGCACCAACTCTGCCCTGTTGGAGCAGGCAGATCTTCTGGTAGCACCAACGAGCAGATCTCTGTTCATCCAGTGACCACAGGAACCTGGACTTAGTTATGGGTGCAGAGCAGGGAGGTTCATTACAGTCCCTTCCCAAACAGACAAGACTTGAGGGAGTCAGTAAATCTATTATTATTGTTATTATTATTAGGATTTCTAGCAAGGATGGGGCTTTTGCTGCAACTCAGTGAGAAACAATAGAATCTCCTTCCCTACCTGCTGCTTATATACACAAAAAAAAAAAGGGGGGAAAAAACCATGATGGAAATGGATATCATTGAGTTTTCATCCACTTTGCCAAACCTGCCTGAAGTGTCTGTGGGTGGGCAGCAATTGCATACAAGGCTCCAGGCTAGGGGACAGTGGGTAGAGTTTCTGCTGACCCGCCTGCAAAGGGAACTGCAGGCCAAGAGGGAACACCACAGTGAAGAACAAACATTTTCCGCCCAAGAAGTGGCACTAGGAGACAGATGTCGCATCTCTTGGCTCTGAAACCAGGCCTAACGCACTAGGCCAGGCGCTCCCAGACTAATGCATGAAGGGCTTTTTGGGGCAAAACCAAAGCCCTGCTGGGCCTTCCCTACAGTTCATGTGAAGGGGAGGAAGGCACCCGAGGCCCCGGGAGGGCCTGGGCGCAGCACCCACACGCGACCACGGCGGCACTGCTCAAGGCGGACGCTCCTTTGCAGAAATGAAGTGGTTCTCACGGAACCCCAGCGAGGTGGTTCTTGCAGAGAAATTGCTCCAGAGCCAGCCCACAACCCTCTTCGTTGTCTCAAGAGGTACTCAGCTCTTCAGGAGCTCTCTGCCTGCAGCAGTGCAGGCACGCAGCAACCCTTGGCTTCTTGAAGCACTGCTTAAAGAATAAAAAATGAATACAAAAATGAGTAAAAACCAGTAGGAGACTCCCCCCAACCCTGCTCCAAACACAGAGGTTGCTTGCAACCAGAACTAGAACATTGCAGCCAGAAGGCTTATTTTGCAGGAGATAATCTCCTCTTTCATATTCTGCGCAACATTAAACCCACCCTCGGAGCAGTCGGCTGTGCCAACACTCGGGAGCCTCCGGAGGAAATTTATCTCCCAAAGAAAAACGGCCCTGCCCTGGCACAGCATGGACACAAACCCCGCGGAATGAGGGCTGAGCAGCAAAAGGAAGGGCTTCAATTAAGGCTGTGTATTAATTAATATGCCATGTTTCGGTAGCCAGCGCGAGGAAACGGGCTTTCCTTTTAAAGGAGGGAGGGCCAGAGCCCTGGCTGGAACGAGCGAGCGCTGCCCTTCGCAGCGGCCCGGGGTGCTTTCCCTGCAAGTTCCTTCTGAATGAGAACCACGGGGAGCATTTGTTTTGAAAACACACTCCAAAACCCCCAATGCACCAAAGCTCAAGTAAACCGGACTAACGAAACGAGGCCTCCGCAGCGTCAAGTGGGCTCGGAGGCCAGGAGGCAGCGCGGGGTAACTGGGTGGAATCCCTCGGAGCCTTCTCGCTGATTAATTAATTAGCCTCTTCGTTCCGGATCCTCCACAGCCTCGCCGCACCAGCAAGGGCACCGCTAATCCAGCGCCCAAGCGGGTGGGAGCCCCGGTTAGTCCAGGCCTGGGAAGCCTCCAGAGCGTGCCGGGAGGCGCGGGCTCCTTCCTAAGGCCGCGGCAAAGCAGCAGCGAGGGAGCAGCCCAGGCAGGCTTTGTGCTCCGGTAACCAAAAAACCACAAACAAATGACAGAAAAAGAAGCAAAAGTAGAAAAAACAAGAAAGGAATGGAAGGCAGCGGGCACGGAGCACTCCTGGACACTCTCGTGACCTCTGGTCTCAGCTAAATAGTGGTGTGTTCACTTGTAAGGCTGCCAGACCTCCTCGGGAGCCTAAAGGCTGCTGTTATTTATAAAGCCAGACTGCAGCTATTCTGCGTGGATGACTAGGTCATTATATTTATAGGTACCTGTCCCATTCAACCTCTTGCTGGCCCTGGCTCGCATCAATCCACCAGCCTGCAAACACCCAGACTCTCCTGCTTGGTGAATGGGAACGTCTGGAAGCATCTGTCACTGCCAAGGGACTCGGCAGCACCTGGAGATAAATGTGGACCTGAAGGCCCCACGTTTCTGCCACGGCCCAGGCAGATCCAAGGATTTGTCCTTTACACGGGAAGCACCAGGCAGCACTACAGTCCTGCCTTGGCTACAAAACACTGAACAAAATTCTCCATTAATAGTCAGCAACGATGGAACCGAACATTTCCTGGCAAACAACCATCTCATTGAAGGGTTCCCAACCAGTTCTGCTAGGAACCTGCACCACGCAGCCCTGGGTTTAGGGTGTGAGGGATGAGGCCAAGCTGACTCACGTCCCTCCGGGTGGCTAAGCCAAGGTTAAATGCAATAAATACTGAGCACAACCTTTTTTTTTTCCCCCTCTCTCTCTTGCTGTTACACACAGGATTTGCAAGCAATTACACTGGCTGTGGCAGTTTAACATGCAGAAGAACAGTCAAGACATTTCATGCATTACTTACCCGGGGAGTTATGCAAGTGCAGGCCATAAGCTGAACGGAAGCTGGATTTTAAACATCTTTTCATGCCTTAAGACATTTTTTACAGGGAAAAAGGGGAATAGATAAATTCATCTATGATCTTTTCTCTAGGGGCTTCCATGTCGCTCTGTCACTTGTGCCTGTGCTAGGAACAGGAGGACACTAGACCCACAGGGCTCCCAATGTCCATGTGTTCCACGGATCCTCTGTTCTCAGACTTTTAGGGAGCTAAAAACCAGGTTGCAGAAATGCCAGATCTTCTGTAGGTCACCTCCCTATCTCTGGAAAAACAAAAATCCTACTCCCAGGATTCTCTTGCAGGGTCCTAGCAAGCCAGCCCGGCCATGGATGCTCAAGCCAGTAGCTCTCCATGGCATTTTGGGAACATCCCACAGTCTGGAAGTAGCAGCTACAGCGGGAGGGGGAAGAATCACAGTGTGATCCAGTAGTCAGGCAAAGCAGCCAGATTCACAGGGCATTTTTTAGCCCATAATAAATAAGAGTGTTCTAAACTTTATTGTGGTCACAAAGTCAGAACTAAATTTGATAAAAAAAATGCAGTTATTGTGCAGAGAAGATTTTGAAAAATGTCACTAAATCCTCAAGAGAAAAGCAATGAGTGCCTTTCTAATGAAAACCAAGCTTATGGGCTGCTAGTTTCTAAAAGCCGTCTGGTAAATATTTTTATTTTTCAATAAACAAAATAAATACTGGAAGGGACCCATGCTCCCTTCCCTTCCATTGCTCCGAACTTCCCCATTTTTCAGAGCATAATAGGGAACAAAGGAAATCTGCCCTCTGATTTTAAAAGCAGCAGCCACATCCTCAACAAATTTTGACCCAGAGGTAGGGAAAGGCCTGGAGAAAGGCCAGGAGACCCTGATCTGCTGTGGTGGTTGCAATGAATGGACAACAAGGAGCAGAACCTGCTCCTGACAAAACGGATTGGGCCAGTGCCAGAGCTGGAGCTTATCAAGCCACAACTTGAAGCTCCCCGAGCCATTCACACGCCCATGTCTCTACATGAAAGCCAGGAGATGGGAAGGAAACACGGTTAGGGTTTGGCACTGCTCGAGCCCCAAGCAATTACAGGGAAGAGTAAACAGCTTATTCACTGCATGAGCAACAGCCCCTCCAGGGGAAACCCTGGGGCTCCCAGCCCTCCCAAGAAGGTCACAAATGGGCACAGGAAGCAAGAGGAGACTTGCACAAAGCAGGGAGCTAAACCTCACCGCCCACCAGGGAGGGACTCAACAGACAGGTCCCTGTGCACAGGCTTCTCCACACAAGCCATGGAGTTGTCCGGCACCCGGGAAGCTCCCAAGGAACCCTTGAAGACATTATTCATTCTTCCCCCCACCACCCCAACGCAGCTATTCCTGCTGAAGTCCTCAGTTTGGCAGGAGCGTCTGTCTTAGCTTGCCGTTTCCAAGGCAAGCTGTGGCTTAAAACGATAGTCTTTAAATCCATTTGTTACCTTCAATGCCACCATCTCCTGCCCAGCCACATCCACAGGCTTTCCAGGTGACATCTCCCATTGACTGAGGCCCAGGAGGACACGCAGCTCGGAGCTCTATGGTGCCTGGCCCGACTGGTTTGTGCTCTAAGGACTTACTGCCCGGTGGGTGTCCGAAACTCCTCCACGGAGCCGCGGCAGCTCCCAGGGGACAAGCACGGGCACTTCCCTCTGGTCCGTACACCACCACAGGCTGAGGCCATAGAAACACAACGGGGGAAGAGACCTGCTTGGGGGAGCGGGCTCTTGCCTGTGGTTTTCTCCAAAGGGCAAAGCTAAACCCGGTTTAAAGTGCCTCAACACAGGCCAAGCACTATTTCAAACACAGCAGGCTGCTCAGCGTGGCCAGGAGGGACCCAGGAGAGGGACAGGCTGGTGCTTAATGACAAGGGCCCTAACGCTCCTAGCTACACTGTCCAGAGGGCCTCTATCTCTTTGCAATGGGAATACAGAAATCCAGGAGCCTCCCTGGCAAGGAGGCAGTTGTCTCTTCGCCCTCGGCATTAAACTGCCCCCTGCCTTGCTGTTCTCCCGCTGGGAGAATCCAGGGCTTTGAAGGCACCCTGTGTGCCACGGGGACGGGCGCGGTGCCGCTCGGAGGGACGGGAAGGAAAAGCCGGGCTGCCTGGGTCAGCATAAATGTCTCCGTGCTGCCTGCTGCCTGGTTTTATGGGAAACGCGGGTAGGAAATGGCAATTATGGGAAGTGGAAGGGGCGATCCTGAGAAATTTATAGGCGAGGGAGAAATCACACTAATGGGAAATAGCACAGAGCTGCAAAACTGTTGTAAAAGAGAGATTAGAAGAGCTCCGTAATTGGGGTTATTACACACAACCACACCAGGCATTTTTTTTCCCTTTTTGGGTGCATGTCACCGTGACGGATGTCACTTTCCACAGTGATAATAACAGTAAAATACCTGTGTTAAGGCTGAGTACATTAACTTTTATATCGGTGTAATTTGCAGCGCCCTAAGCTCCTATCAATACGGAGCAAAAGACAAAATGCTCTTCCTTAGCACGTCGATAACCACGCGCACACTTTACAGGAAGAAGCCTTCCTTTAAATATCTATTTCATGTTGAATAATCCTTTCAACTTCCCATTACTCTTGTCAGGAGAGAGAGGGGAAGGCGATTCACGCTGATAACCTGCAGCACGAGCTGGATTTGCCACTGCTCTGGATCTGCCGCGGCCGCTCGGAGCTGCTTTTCTGGCCAGGCACGTGGGGGATTAAGATCACGGCATGGAAAAGGGCAGGACTGACTGCACACTAGCTATTATTAAAAAAAATAATCCCTACCTAAGCACCAATATGATGCTAAAAGCTACATAAAGCATCACTCACTTGCCAGAAGAAGAGATGGAGTCTCCAGTAGAGAATCTGCTGCAGTGTCCAGCACAGTCTCCTGGTGTTGTCCATGCAGCACCACGGTGCCTACGGATACCTGCCACCTTCCCAGCCTCCTGGTCTTGCTTCCATAAGGGTTACACTGCTGAGAAAAGGTTCATCTGAGGTCACTGACGGGTGACAGCAGAAAAGGGAGTGAGATGCTGAAAGAGAAAAGCAGCCTGTAGCCTTTTTCCTGCTTCTTTCCCCATCCCATTTGGATGGCACAAAGAGAAAAAGTGGATCACAGTCCAAGGACAGACTTTGCTGCCTGTAAGCTGAGATAGGCTCAGCTGCCTGTAGAGCCTCCCAGCACTGTGGCCAGCTGCACACAAGGGCTATATCCTCCAAACGCCTGTTTCCCTAAGCAATATGAAGCCTAATCCAAAGCCTGTTAAACAAAACGGGAGCCCAGGTGTTGGCTTCAATAGCTCTGGACCGCACCACTTGAATGCATCCATCATTCCATAGTTCCATCGTTCTCTGGATGCAGAGGGACACACATGTGGCCCTTAAGAGCCACAACACGTCTCACACAAGCGGTGGCTGGAGAGAGGGAGAGCTGAGACCCAGCTCTGCAGAGAGGCTCAAGCTTCATCTGGGTGTCCCTGCTGGAACAGGGAGCTGGACTAGAGCATCTCTAGAGGTCCCTTCCAGCCTCAGCCATCCTGGGATGCCTTCACCTCCAGAGGCACCAGCTGCCCTGGCTTCCTACACGTGCTCAAGCAAAGAGTAATATAAATGACAATTCAGTGTGGAAAATATCACCCTGGCTTCAAACATGAGGAAACATCAGGCTGCAGCAGAGTCAGGACCTCCAATTTCACTCATGTCTTCCTGCTCACCAAACATGAAGCTCTCCAAGAGACTTGCAGGTGCTAATGACCATTCTTCCTACATTGAGCAGCACCGGGCTGCACCACTGCCCTGCAAGGGTGCCCCGGCTTCCCTTGCAGCCCTCGTGCCCGGCTGGCATGGAAAGGGAGTCTGGCCATGAGGATTTTCAGCCTCTCAGGACTGCCTTTGAGGACTCGGTTTACCTGGACACCTGCAAGGCAAGGCTTGGAGGAAGGAGAGCTGGGGACGCTGCCACAGGGTTGTCGCTACAGCCACTGGTTGCATGGGAGAGCTACTGGAGAAGGCCCTGGGTTTGCTCCAGTTCCCTCATCCAGCACAAACCCACGTGGGGATTTATGCTTTTTCGGGAGCTTCCAGCACAGCGCAGGGCCCATTCCTTGGGTTATTGTTTCCCATCTGTTTTTCCTCCCTTTATTCCATCGCAGAGGCCCCGTGGTGGGACACAGGAATGTGGCTGGGACAATAGGCAGGGCCGGTGCCCGCGGGACTGCAGCGAGGGGCAGAGCCGGCGCGGGGCCACCTTCTATATTTAGCCCCTTTGTGCTGGTCCCAGCTCCCGCTGCCACCGGCCGCTCCGCCGTCCCCGCAGGGCCACCAGGCCCCCCAAAACCCACCACTCATTTCCTCTCTAATAAACACTACCGGGAAGGCTGTTCCAGTCCACAGAGCCTTCCCTTGACTCGTCTCCTTGTCCACTGCAGTGAAAGAGGCAGCAAGCAGCTTAACAAATGCAGAGCACGGACAAAGAATTATAAGCACATTCCTAACCAGAAGCTTTGCCTGAGCGAGGATTATAACTTTACAGATAAGTGCAGGCAACGCACGTGCACAAACATTTGTGGTGGAGAGCGCAAATCCGATGCGGCCGAGGGCTGCACCCCTGCTCCAGGGCTCACATCGCTGCTGCACGGCAAAGGCCTCTTCCCAGAAAGCCACACAGACTCCCTTGGGCACAGGCCAAGCAGTTAAATACTAAAATAAAAGTCTGTGTGGAGGGAGAATTCTTCAGAGACGCTGCAGCATCTGGAAAGAGGGGGTCGGGCGCTGGGAACGCTCGCAGACCTACCGCGGATAAACGCGAGCCTGCTCCGGTGGTGATTCCCGGGAAAGGCGTCGGGAGCCGAGAGGCTGGATCCTGCTCCGCTCTGCACGCAGGACGGGGTGGCAGCTGGCCATTCCGTGGTCGCTTTTCAGCAGGTCTTGCCTCTTTCCATCCTTCTCCTAAGAACCTAGAGAAAAAGGATCGCAGAAGCCTGCTTGCAAAAAGGCTCCAGTAGCTGAGCTGGCCTGGGAGAGCAGGGGTCAGGGAAAAGGAAGCAGGACTCGGCTCCACTCACAGACCTGCCCTGGAGGCTGTGTCCTGGTAAAGAGCAGTTTTATAGGGCCAAGTAAAAGCCTTCTCTTCTATGGACACGAGGTCTGTCTCCTCGGTGGGCTTTGCAGAGCTCAGCTTGGCCAAGGCACCACCACATGGATACAAATCCAGCAAAGGGCTGCCGAGAGAGGTGGCTCCAGAGGAACGAGCACAGCCAGATGGAAGCTCTCACTCCATCTCCTTCTGCTCAGAGACACAGGCAACGTGGAGGAGCACAAGAAATCTTTTATTTGGCAGAGCTGAACCTGATCCCAAGAATAACCCTTGATCCTGACAATCCTTCTGTTTGACAGATATGGGCCCCATCAACTCCTGTTCTCCATCCCATCACTGTTCCAAGATCCTTAGCTGATCTCTTCCTAGTCAGGGTCACCTCCCTGCAAAAGGACAAACCTCTAGTTTGAGCACCAACCTTTCCAGGCATTGACATTCCTGGCTAGAATGGGAAAGAAGGAGAAATAGGATTTCCTCCAGAACAAGGAACTGGAATTGCTTGAAGCGACTCCAGTGAACTGTGCTGCAGCCTCCAGGATGGTATTTTCATTCCAGTGCAACAGCAAGAGACAGGACCTGGCCAAGCGGGGGCAGATGACCAGCTCTCTCAAAGCTGCCTTTCACTAGAG
Source organism: Rhynchotus rufescens (assembly GCA_032273925.1). Classification (NCBI taxonomy): domain Eukaryota; kingdom Metazoa; phylum Chordata; class Aves; order Tinamiformes; family Tinamidae; genus Rhynchotus; species Rhynchotus rufescens. The sequence goes on along the minus strand of JAVCKT010024538.1, from coordinate 19,512 downwards.
CACAACACGTCCTCTGTGTTACTAGAGGGCTTGTTCGGACTGAATGAAATAACACTCTGCAGCTCTTCAGTGCACCTCGGGGAAGCAAAAGCATCTTCCCAGCCCAGCTTCCTGCAGGGCGGGGATTAAACATCCGAGAGGGATCAACATGGAATCAATCAGGGAGGCTAAAGGCAGCGCAGAGGGGAGAGGAGCTCCTCGGTGTGGGAGCTGTCTGAAAGCTGCTGCTCAATGGTGAGCTGCCAGATCTCTTCGTGGCGCTGCGGAGAAGAGGAAGGGAGGATGGAGGAGGGAGCCTCCCCACTCCCCTGGAGAACAGGGAGGGACACACGTCACTTCCTAAGCACCAGCTGCGGTGGAGGAGCGGGTCACACTCGGTCAGAGAGCTGATGACGCTGCACAAGGCCAGCCTGGTTGTGGAACTGCAGATCTGGCGCTGATCTACCTGGCCAGGAGGACGAGATTCAAACATGGGCATTGCTTCAAGAAGGGAGAGAGAGCACCCCTGTCCACCAAGAGATCACCCTCATCCAAGGGGTTCTGCTCAAGGCCCTGCTCCTCTCACGAGGTGAAGCCCTCAGACCACCTAGGCCTTGGCAGGTGTCCCCACGCAGGGAGTTCCCTCTTTCAAGCAGCAGTGACGTGGCTAGAGCCAGGCCTTTGGGGCACAACAGCACAAGCTGATGGGGCTGGAAGCAAACAGCACTCTCCAAACAGCCCCGCTCGGAACCAGGCACCTGGTAACCTGCAAGCCACGGTGTCCACGTGCCCAGGAGCAGAGCGGGCTGGTTTTTGGGAGCTCTCAATGTCGTTTCAGGCATCCCTGAAACCCCAGCCATAAACCCCTCGGAAACCCTGTGCCATCAGGCTGTGAGGCGCAAGCTGAGCTTCTCAGAAACGCGTTCAATATTATCTACATCCTCACATCAATCTGCTGCAAGGCAGCCACAGCAGGAGGAGACGAGGAGGCAAAGAAGAGCAGCACCAGAAACTGCAACGGAAGGATGAAAAAGAAAAACCAACGACGACAACAACAGAGAGGGAAGGGGAGGATCTCTGCAGGGCGCACATGCACTCACACCCCCCCGGCCTCTCGGACTGTTTATCAGGCTCAGGAAGGAAGAGGGCTCGGGCTGCCAGCGAGATCAGAGGTGCTGGGCTGCCACATGACGCTCCCTGTCAGAGAGCGAAGCCGCAGAGCGCGCGCACAGCCCGGGGAGGCTGCAAGGGAAGCCTTGCACGGAGCAGAGGAGGCGCCAAGCCCAGCCCAGAGGCGCTGGGGGGAAGCGGAGCGAGGTGCTCAGCATCACACCCAGCCTCCCCAGTCCCCTGTGCCCTTCCAGCCAAGCAGGTCTGGCCACTCGAAGGGCAGGGAGAGCCCTGCCCCAAGCGGAGCCTTGGCTTCCTGGGGACAAACCACTTCCTATTCCAGGGCAGGGACACACCAGACTTCCCTTCCTCCTTCCCCGGGGCTGGGACTCCAGCTGCTGTAGAAGTCACTAGAGGCAGTAAAGCTGCTGGCTGTGGAGCTAGGAACAGAGGAAGGTTTGGTCAGAGGAGTGACTGCACCCTGGTCTGGGCTGGAGTTTGCCCCTTACCCGATCAGCAAAGCCCTGTGCAAACTCATCACGCTCGTGCCTGATCAAGCACAGCGGGAAAAGGGAGGAAAACTCCCAGGCAGTTGTTAGGGAGTGTCACAGAGCAGGGCAGAGCGGGAAGCACCATCGCAGGAGCCACGCGGCGTCGGATGCTCCCTCACTCTCGGTCTTTAGCCGCTCGCACGTGAAGCCCAGGCGGATCCCAGAGCGAGGGAGCAGGGCAGGCTGCTTACCCACGCAAGGCCGGGTTTCGGTAACTATCATATGCCATCCAGACAGTTTGGGCTGGATCCAATTTCCATGAGGCTTTTCTCAACTGAGGACCGGCTCCTCCAGGAGCCAGCAAGCTCCGCTCGTGCTGAACCCATGTCTAAGGGAGATCCTTGTCTGGGCCGACACACATTTAGACCAGATGATCCTTGTTACACCGGGCATGAAAAGAGCCTCTCCAGCGTTCAGCCAACCAAGCTCCGCTTTCAGTGTGCTCTGGCAGCAGCACTTAACTCTTCCTTCACACAGTTTAAAGCAGGGGCCTCTCCTCTGGGTCTGCTCATGCTTCCTGCATACGAGCTCACAAGGAAGCGGGAGGTCTCTGGGCTTTGACAGCTCTGAAGAGGAGAGCACAGTGGAGCCACCAGAGAAGAGAGGTTGAATGGGAGGCTTGGACCATCCTGCACCGTTTCTCCAGACTCTTAGTTCAATCTCTTCTCCCCCTGTGTGTGTCCGTGGCCCTGCACATGTTTCCCACGTGTACTCGTTCCGTGGGACTCACACTATGTAGCTTGGTAGGCTGCAGCGATTTCCCAGCCTAATGACAAGCCTTGTTGCATGACCACCCCAGCGAGAGCTGGTTCAACCACACACCACATCCTTGCAATTGCTTCTCTTACTCACAATTGACTAATTTATCAAACTCCGCCTTGCCAGGCCTCACCAGGAGATGAGCAAGGTCATCGTCACCCTCCTCGCTGTCCAACACAGGTGGCAGAGGGCGGCTGTGAAGCACTGCTGGCTATTTCATAAGGACAAACTTTCTCCAGCAGCCAAGCTCCCTTGTCTCTCAGCACCAGGGCTGGAGTCCCAGTTAGCATACCCTGGAATTGCAACAGAAATCATAATGGAAAGTAGATACAAACAAAGCCCAAATTAATAGGTGATTTTCGAGCAGCCCAACAAATATTTTCATGGTGTTGCTCATAGCACAAGGGCAGCTGCAGTCTCGGTGTGCAGGTCTACCTCAGCACCCACCCTCCTCTGCAGAACTACCTAAGAGCAATTCATAATAATAATAATAAAAAAAAAACAGTGAAATGCCTCTTGATGTAACTAACCCGGCTTGTGGGGGATTTCCTAGGTTTGGAATAAATAGCCTGGTGGCTCCTGGCTGCTTCAGGGGCCCAACCCACCTTCGTGTGCCTCACAAACACTCCTCCAACAAAAGAATTGGACTCACTGCTTTCAAAGGGGAACAGAAGGCAAGTTGAGACAGTGCTGATGGCTGCTTGCCCAGCCAGGCCTCAGCTAGTCCTTCATAGTAAATATTTGCTCTTAATTACAGTGCCATTTGCCCCGGGAGCTTGCCTGCAATCTGTAGGAGGGGGATTATGTTGTTGATAGGTAAATAATGGCTCTTTCATCACCAAAAAAACAGCGCTTTTCCAAAGATTAAAGCCTCTCCAATACTCTCCCCATGGGCCAGGATAAGGGTGTTAAAACTGTCCCTCTCAGGAATATGTAGCAAAGTCCCACTTAGCTACAGGAGGTTCAGGGAGGAGAAGGAGAGCGCAGCCTGGCTGCTCCAGCCTGAACCTGGGAAGCAGCCAAGAGGGAAGCTCCTGTCTCCTTGTCCAGCAGAGCGTGGAGACCTCCCGGCCTCTCCGGAGAGGTGCGAGGCACTGCCCGACACACGGCCCTGGACGAGCCCTGGGAAGCAGCTCCCACCCGCCGGAAAGCTGACACACGCTGACATCCCAGCTTCCCAGGCCCAGCTTCCACAAGGCCAAAAACATTTAGCAGCAAAATTAAGAAAAGCAGAAGTGAGAGAGCTGACCTCTGCTCTGTCCGAGGAGGAGGAGGAGGAAGAGGCAGGCGACTTCCTCCCGCCGCTATCAGGAAACCCAGTGACCTTCTGGGAGGCAGTGAGCAAACGCACGGTAACCCTCACCCCTGGCCACGCTGCTAAGGGGACTGCGAAGGCATCAGGGAGGCAGAGGTCAGGGCCAAGCTGGCTTTGGCCCCACAACACATTACTCACTCCTTCTGGAAGGAGAAAACAGAGATTAAGAGCGGTATCTGTCTGCGCTACGGCCCCTACATTCCTAATCCATTCCTGGTAACCAAACTCGGTAGAGGGAACAGATGATAAATGCCTAGAAACACGCAGAACGACAGGAGCCTTCAAAAGGCAGGCCCTGAACTTCTAGGGGAAAAGAAACACGGAAGATTGATACTGTAATATGAAAAATCCAAGAGAAAGAGAGAGCGTTTCCTTCCTCCCCTTCAGCCCACGCACTCACGGAGGGCTCTCTGCGTTTCCAGCAAGGCAGGAGCAGCCACAGAAACCATCCTGCACCTTGGAGGCCCACGGAGTCGGCACCGACTCCGCTGCTCTCGCCTTCTCCCTCACTTGGTTCGGTTCCTCTTTCCAAATGTCACCAAAACCCATTTAATATTTTTCTGTAGACTGCACATAAAAGCCACAGCTAGTGCCATTCCCTCCCCCAGCTCTAACAGACCGGCCTGAAATCTGTTGTTAGCACGACATAAATATTTGCACTGTTCCTTCATAACTTCATTCATCTCTCTCTCTGCTGCCACGCTTGAATCATTTAGCATCTTGCCCCTTCTGTGAAGCCCTCGAGTTCCCGCATGGAGATTTGTTTAAGCCTCTGAGGCTCTATATTCTGCCCAGCACCTCGCAAGGGACTTGGAGTGCTGCAGTTTGGCCGTGTCCACGTGCACGGGAGGGTCATGCCGAGGTGCTGGTGCCGGGTCTCTGCCCGCGTGCGCTGCTCCCCGCTGCCTGCCCGCTCCTCCCCATCACATCCCCTGGATGTTTACTGCATTTCCTGCCTCTAAACTCATCCGCGACACTTCCTTGCTATTACAGCAGTTAGGAGGTGCGGGGTCAGAGGTGCTTTTTATAGTGTGCCTAAACAGAGACATAAGCCTATAAAATTAGGTATTTCTCTAGTCTATGCACACTTAGAGCTCATTAAAATGTGTATATATATAGATATATATGTATATATTCAGGACAGGTCAACACGGAGGCATGTTTTGAAGGGCCACTTTCATACTAAACATTTGCTCATCCCTGATAGAGCGGAGGAAACATCAGCTTTCAACATAGCCTCCCAACAAGCCCTAAACCTCAGCAGCTCCCCAACTGTAAGGGGAAAAGGCACCTTGAAACCCCCACCAAAAGAAAAGTCGTCCCAGAAAAATAAATTCTTTAACCTCACAGCATTTTTCCCCTTGTCCTGATACAGGACAAACTACCTTAAAATGTCAGCTGGGGGGGAAACGTGCTTTATCTAGCTCTGTTAACATAAATGCAAACTCTTTTCAGGGAAGGAGAAGACTGAACTTTGGAGATTTCTCACCAAAAGCAGCAGGTAGGCCTGTAAAGTGACATTTTTGAATGAACTTGCTTGGAGTCTACAACAAAAAAAATCAGGCTCTTGATCCACACGCTCCCTGGAAATAACAAGAGTACACATATAGTTAAGTTAATTCATTCAAAGTATAGATTACCCTTCCCCCTTACCTTTAGGGACACAGAGCATAAATATTCTCCTGAGTACAGGGCAGGGGAGAGCAGAGGAAACACTACCCATCTTGTGAGTCACGGCCAAGGCGTCACAGAGGAGTCATTAACTCGATGCAGGTGATCCTATTAGCTTTGCAATTGCTGCACATCAGGCTGCAGGGTAATTAGGGCTGCAATTCAGAAGGATTTACCCAAACATTTTTCATTAAAACACAGTTGTTGCTAATAGGCCTGACTAAAGCCTTTAGACTATTAGCCTGCCGCACAGGAGTCATAATTATTTCATCCACTTGGGAAAAAAAGGGCATCAAAGAAACTGCCTGGGACTGTCCACGGGGTTAGAGGAGGACGGGAAACCCAGGGAATTCAATGGGAAGTCTCCCTTTGATATCACCACAGGCTTTTGATCAGGTTGGCAGGCGGAGCAGTCGGGATGTCAGGGGAGAATGCAGGAACACTTACAACCTAAGGATCTGCCATTGGAAATAGGCCAATAGGCACCACCCAGACGTATGAGTGGACTCGGAGGTGGTGTCCAAGTCCTAATCGTGTCCTCCAAGTTCAGTGGTCCATGTGCAGGGCACAATCCCTGCGTGCCAGGAGGGCCGACCACCGGCACCCCAGACAGTCGCAGAAGGGAAGCGGCTCCTACCAGAGGCAGCACTTGGGCTCCTCGCTCCCAGGTTCCTTGTATCCCAAGGAATCCCATAAGGAACCCAGCAAAAGCAGGGACACAAGTTTGATGCTCAGGAGACCAAAGTTGTGGCCACCTTCCGCTTGGCCCGGGATGTCCACGTAACCTGGCCCAATGCACACCAATCCCATGGAAGTGCCCGCTGTACCCTGAAGGGATCCCTCCCACTCACATCCCCTGGGATGCACAGGAGACAGGGAAGAATAGGAGTTGGAGCCAGTGCAGAAATGTAAGGATTTTGAAGCACTTTTTCTCCTTTTTTTTTGTGCTAAATGGACATTTCAGATACCTGCATGGGGAACGGGGCTGCAGGACACTCTGCTGCTTTTTCCATCACTCACTGCTCCCTTCTAGGTTTATTCCCTTGCTGCAGGCTTCACGGAGACCTACTGGCCATAAACACAGAAGTTAAACATTTCCTTTTCTGGTACGTCACCCCGATTGATCCTCGCTCTGCAGACTTTCCATGCCTGCAGTGGCCTCTTAAAGGAGCCCGTCTCCCAGACGAAGCCGTTTCTGCCTATTTTTATCAGAAGGGCAGGCCAGCAGCAGAACCACCCGTTCCTCTCGGTGCGCGTCTGCAGGAAACACGATAAAAACCGTCACCAAAAAATAAATAGGGAGTGGGGACTTGCCAGCTTGTTGTTTCACACAGGGGCCATGTCGCCGAGGCGCTCGCTGGCATCATGTCCTTGGTGGCTGGGGCAGTGCAAGAACATGGGAGGAGGAGAACAGCACCTACCGAACCTGGTTCTCACCCTGTATTTTCAAGCCAGGCACCCAAAGTTTTGTTTAGCACCGGGTAGATGCGGAGGCTGGGGCAAGGCAGTACTCTTAGCTTCATAAGCTCGGTCTAAGCCGAGGCCTGCAAGCGTTCCCAAGGAAGCAGCCCGGCCCTGGGCAGTCAACAAAGCAGCAGGTACCAACATCAGCGGGCTCCTGCGAGCGAGTGGGCTGGGATGGGATGGGATAAAGCCCGACGAGTCCAAACCCGCAAGGACATGACGGCATTTTCCAGGAACTTGCAACATCCCCTCGCGGGTGGGGATGAGCAACCCGTGTCCACACCTTGTTGCGTTGTGCTCGTTTATATGGATATGGGATGGCGCTGGAATAGCAGCTCTGCACGGCCCTGCATATCCACACACGACAGCTTAAATTCCTGTTTTGGAGTCACATGGAAAATGGCTTTTAAAGCAGCTTTTCCTGGTGCTCTGCTCCGGCGGCACCTCCTCTGAAGGCACAAGGCAGCATCTGCCTCTTCCCTCCATGGAAGCTGAGATCAAACGGCAGTTTTGCCACGTGACAAGTTAAAATTAGGGCTACTCCTGCTAAAAGAGGATCTTTCTCTCCCTCGCTAAATCCTGAAGCATTTCTCCTGGCATTTCTCTTGCTATTGTCTGTATCCAGCCCTGTGTTTATGAGATTAGCCTCAAATTAGGACAGTTTCCTCATTCTCCCCTCTCTCTTACTTCAGCCTCTGGTTCCTGGGAATCTGATCCTATCTTCTCTAGAGGTTACTCCCTGTTGATAGGGAATATCTAGTGTATGTGGGCAGGAAAGCGCCAACAGAGGATAATGAGGATTAGGAGAGAGTCCTTGTTAAAACTTATCTTCACAGCACATCAGAAGACTTGCTGGGCCATTTGATCAACAGAGACATTAGGAACCTGTCTCTGTCAGGCGCCCACGCAGTGTCCCACCTCACTGTGGCCACGGATAAAGCAGCCCACAGGGTCTCCAAGGGCAAGGGGAGCCCCCCAGGCCCAGCCAGCTACAGCCCTGGGCTGTCCCGTCCTCCTTAACCACTGCATGGTACCGTGGGAGCGATGGGAAAGCAGAGGTGGGTGGAAGGGAACGTTTTGGGAACTGGTTCCTTGCCTGCAACGCTCCTGGCGGGAGGAGCGGGTTTATTGATGAGCGCCGCCTCCACCGCCGAAGGAAACTGCTCATTTCCGAGCCACGGGGCTGGTGAAGAACAAAGTCTTGGGACGTTTCTGTTGCCCAAGAGCCCTTCTCCTCACCTTGGCCGCCCTACACTCAGCCCCCATGGCCTTCCTGCGGGTGTGCACTGCTCTCCTCCAGCTTCCTTTCCTGCACAAAGACCTTGGGATGTTCTGCTCCAGCCATGCCCCATGTCCTGTCTTCAGTGACAGCAGCACCTACAGAAGGGTATATGGACAAGGCAAGTGTGCAGGTGAGTTTTACCACGAATGCCACTCCAGCCATTTGCTAGATCACTACATGAAGACACTGGAGCTCAAAAGACTTTGACGCTTGATGCTCAGCAGGTCCCCACAGAAATCCTACCAGGCCTCCCATTTTCAGCATCCTGGCCTTGCTGCAGCCCCAAAGACTCAACAACTCATCACTCAACAACTCCACTTGCTCCCGAACCATGTGGTCTTCCTACCACCCCTTCGCTGGATGCTGCTCCTCAATCCTAGAGAGAGGAGCAGGGCTCAGCGTCCTCCCTTGGTGACAATGTCCCGTCCTGCCACCACCCCTGCAAATTGTCCCTGTGGTTTCAGCTCCAGACTGGAGTCTCCACCTCCCGACCACGCCATGGTTTCGTGAGGTGTTGCTTTAGCCTCCTCCACCCCAGAGCTGCCCACATTTCAGCACCCACAGAACGATCCCGAGGAAAAGCACCTTCCTCTTCTTTCATAGGGAGTGGCTGATTGCTTTAGATAATGATATTAATCGAACAAGTCGGACATTGGGAAGCGAGATTAGTTCCCACAAGGCCAAGCTAGTAATGAGAGCGGTTAAAGACAGGTAACGAGTGGGTGGCACTTGTCAGCTTCATAATATAGATGATAATTTGTTTATTACTCTTGCTCCTGCTTTCGCTGCTGCTGGAATGCAATTAAATAATAGCACCCACGAGGCCTGCTCCCATCTCTGACCTACAAACACCCGTGGGTCTCCGTTGCACAAGCTGCAGCACCCGGCCCACGGGGGCCTTGCGCGGCTCATGGGAAGAATCCCACGGTTCCCATAGGAAGTATCCCATGGTTCTGAAAGGGGAGACCAGCAGACAAAATGCAACCTGCTTGCACAAGGGACCGGCTCCCTGGACTTTGGAGGGATTCAGAAAAACTCCATTAAGCTGCTGGAAAGCTGCATCTCGGAGGTGGCACTGATTCTGCCTCAGGAACTGCACCCTAGGAGACAGGGCTTCCAGCATGATCGGATTATTTAAAAGAGGAAAAAAAAAAAAAAAAGAAAATATCACTGAGAACTGTGTTTCTTGCTCCACAGGCAAACACATGCACTTCTCTCCGCTCTTACCAGATTTAAAACCAGAATGGGAACCTCTCAAAGAGCCCGAGCAGCTGGCCACACAGGAACAGAGCAAGCTGGCTGCTCCAGACTCTCATACAAAGCACTGGTACAGCTCAGAAGAGGCCAGCGACTTATTGGGACCCTTATAGGGCTGCTGCTCCTCAACACCGGTGCCTTTGCCACGCTCTGCTGCCAAACACGCTGGATGGTGGCAGACGGGGCCGGGGAGAACTGCTGCTTCCCTCATTCTCAACAGCAACCCTCCCCAACCCGCCTGGGTACTTCCCTTTGCGAAGCAAAACATGCTGCAAGGCCATAAATAAAAAGCAGCAGGGAATTTCAGCGCCGCACGGCACTGCCAGTGCATGTTTGGGCACAGGCAAGCGCCCATTGAAGTCAGCAGAAGTTTGGGAAGACAAAACACCTCCCACGCAAAGGGCAGACAGAGGAAGCAGCAAGAGCTGCGGGGCAGATAAGCTGCCTGTCAGAACAGGCTCGGACTGTCCTGGCAGGAAGACGTTATCCAATGGGAGGGAAAGCTATTTGGGGAATGAATAGTGAAGCTTCATGTTCAAGACCAGCTTCCCGGCGAGCTCCCGAGCTTCCTGCCAAATGGACGCAGGGCCAAGACACGCAGGAGCCTGTCTGACTCCAGGATCATTCACTGAAAGGCAGCAGAGGGAACGGGAGCGGAGCCTGGAGCCCGCGGGGCACGAGGGGACACGTGGAGGGTGGCGGATGGCAGAGCCCATGGGGAGACACAGGCGGACACGGAGCAGCCCCCAGACTCCACACAAGCTAAATGAAGAAGCTCAAGTGTCCTGCTGTGCTCGGGAGGATCCTACCTGGGCTCTCGGCTTCTCCCGAGCGCCGCATTTTCGCCCACGCCGTGTCAACGAGCAGGCTCCCACCGAGGCAGCACTCTGCTCCACCACGCTTTGTGCGGGGTTCATCGCCAACAGTTCGCCCTGGAGAAGGAGAAAAAAGGCAAAACCACAAGCAAACAAGAGCCAGGCCTCGCCAAAAACACAAAAAGGCAGCACAGATCAAGAGCAGAGTAAACTTCAGAAAAGCAAAACCCCAAAGAATCTGCCCTTGAGGCAGTGATGGGAGATGAGAAGAGCAGAGTGTCTGAACGCAGAGGTTTTTAGAGCTACCAAAATAAAGCAGTGAGTAACCCAGCAAATGGCTTTACATAAGCCAGATGTTTCTCTGCGGAAAGCAAGCAGAAAAATAAATAAATCTGTCTGGATTCCTCTTCAACCCACTCATACCTGGTCTCCTCCCCAGCTTAGGCCCTGCTCTATTTTTAAGGCCCTATGTGCTCTTGAGCACCATGTGCCACCAAGGAGCTAAAATACATCGTCCTGAGCTCCTCACAGCAGGATGGGTCTCTGCTTCCTACGTGTCCCAGTGCTTTTGGGATAGAGCCGGGATTGCAGGATGCTGCAAGGGGACCACATCTCCCCAGGAGCAGCTCCCACATCAACCGTCAACACCTCAAGTGGCAGAAAGCAGGCAGAGAAATCAAACAAGGCTAATGCAGGTGATGAAATAAAACCAAATAGCACTTGTTCATCAGAATGGGGCAAGCAAGGGTGGAAGGAGAGGCCCATGTTGGCGCGGGCAGAGAGGGGAGCCCCGGCCGACGCGGCTCCGCGCAGCCGGCACCTGCTCGCGACTCCTTCCCAAGCCATAATTAACGCCCAGCCCTCGGCGGCGCCATCCCAGCCCAACCGCAGCTTCCTTCCTGACCCAGCTCCCAGCGCGAAAGCCGCTCCGAGACGCGGCCCGGCAGGGGACGTGGCGCCGTCGGGAGGAGCCCGGAGGCATGGGAAACTCGCGGCAGCTCCACGCGGCCGCCGAGGACGCACGAGCGGGTGCAGCCGCCACGGCCACCAGCATGGTGGCCTTTCCACGGGCTCTGTGCGAGCCAAGCGTGCCCACACAGCAGCGCTGTGGAGGGGGAAAGGTGTGCAACGGGAGCCACGGCAAGGGTGAAGGAAGCAAAGCACAGCTCATGAGATGCCTCTTGGGCGCAGCGGGTCCCTGCCACATGGCTGGCGGCGGCCTCCATGTCAGGGCAGGCGCCGGGGGGCAGCAAAATGGCTGCCGCTCAGCACCCTGTGAGGGAGCAGCCTCAGGCCCGGCCTGGCGCTTCCCTAACGCTGCCGCCACCGTTTCACAGCCATTTCCCAGACAGGAGCCTGCCCTGGCTCTCCCTCGCGGCCTCTGCACGTTCCCCGCAGCTGGGCCCTCACACCACGCTGCGTTTAACCAGGCCTCGGGAAGGGCAAGACGAGGGACAAACGCCATTGGCACCCGCCGCTGAGCGGCCCAGAGCGCGGGTACTGCCGCCTGTGCCAGCTGGCCATAAACACAGGAACGTGTTGATTAGCTGCACTATTTAGATGCCTTCGCGCCGCTGCAAATAGCCTGGTTTGCTCCCGCGGAGGATAAAAAAGGGAAAATAACAACAACCCACAAATACCCTGGTTGCCCTGGAGATGCGAGCACCCACATCGGGACGATGGCGCGAGGAGGCTGCGCGGGGCGACGCAGCGGCAGGCGAGTCCGGAGCTGCCGGCGCGCCTCACGTCACCCTCGAAACGCGCTGACGCCACACCGGGCAACCAGGGCCTAGGAGAAGGGCAAGGTTAGATGGAAGAGAGGGGGGAAAAAAAGCTCCAGACAGCCCCAAATGCCTTCCCCTGAGCTCCTGTCTTGCACTGGAATCACTGGGAACACTCAGGAGCTACATGGACCTTCCAGCAGGGAATTGCAGAGGTTTAGCTCTGCCCGTGTTAAGAATTTATTGTAGTTTCGGTGTGACTCGAAACTGAGGCAGGAACCCTTTGAAAGCAACAAGCTACAGTCCCTCTAGCTCTGAAATTGGAGAGGTCAGTGTCGTCTGTGGAGAAAAAAAATAAGTTCCCACTTATTGCCTGTTCCCTGAGGGCCTGTGGCACCACAAGTGAAAAGCCGGTGGCAGCAGATCTCTCCGCCGCAGCAGGAGATTCCCCCTGAACCACAGAGCACCTCACAAGCGGCTTGTCTGGAATCAAGGGGTTAACCAAGGAGCGTGTGGGAAGCTGGATCTCCTTGCCAAATTCCACCGTGCTCAACAAAACCAGCTTGCTCACTCCCAGCCTCTGCTCTGGGGTGCCTGTGCCCATCACTGAAAGGGACTGCAGACAGAATCCTCTCTAGATATATTTACATATACATATATATGATCTCTCTAGGACTGCCCCTTTCCTGATGCCTTTCCTCTTGCCTCCTCACTGAATTAATCTAGCAGGACAGGAGGTCTCCAAAGACCCTCCAAGTGCAAGATACACTTCAAACACTGATGACAGCCAAGGCCAAGAGGCAGGTTGCTCTCTTCCATCAAAGCCAAGAAGCTTGAAGGAAGATCCTTCCAGGTCCTGGAGGAGAGCGCACCTCCTGCACACCTGTCAGACAACCTGTCTCCTGCCTCCAGCTTTGGGACTTCTGAGCACAGCAAGGATATTCACAAGAGACTCGCATCTCCCACACGGGAGCTGCCCGCTGAGGAAGAACCCTACACACCAGGGCTTCCACCTAGGCCCTATTTTCCTCAAAAGCCACTCTACCATGAAAATAAAGGGAGAAACAAACAAACAAAACTTCTTTTCCCATTGTTCCAGGTACATTTTTAATTGAGCTGTAAACAGGCCTCTAAATCAAAATATAGCTTCCTGTCATGCAGTTCAGGGGCAAACAAACACATCCTGGCTCTCACACACACTCCCTCATCTCCTGCTCCAGTCTTTGACTAGCTATGCTATGCCATGATAGATCCAACACCTTTCCATCAGAGCTCTTCCTGGAATAAAACTAGCAGTCCTCCTTGCCCAGGCTGTGGGATTTCAAAGTCAAAAATACACACACATATGCACAGCCTTAGAGGAATCGATCAAAAAATGTGAAAGGTAGTCACTTAATTTCTCACCATATGGATTACAGCGAAGGGGGAGGAAAACAGGGCCACCATGAAGACCTCAGAACATATTTAGTGTTTTTATCAACGGGGTTAGCTCAGTCCTGCACATGTGAGATCGGAGGGGACGTGGCCACAGCTCCACTAGTTGAGGGGACCCAGGCCTTGCCCCAAAACAGCCCGAAGAGCCTGCCCAGGGTGCTCTCAAACTACTGGTGGCCAAGGAGGGTGTCACAGAGGAGCCACACGACAACCCCTGGCTTGGCACATTGGCTCGATGACCTCCCGCTCTGTGGGAGAAGACACTGGTGGCCTTGCGAGGCCACAACCTGCTCCTGTCCTACCCAAAGGAGGCAGCTACTGCAGCAATAGAGACCTTGGTAGGCAGCAGCAGGGGCTTTAGTCTGTCCCTCTTTGGGACTGAGCCAGGGCTGGGGGTCCAAGCTGGCCCCACACTCAAGCTCTTCTTTAGGCCCAGGTTTACCCCTCCTCACCCCTCAGCTCCCCCTCTCCATTTCAGCACAGGTCTTAAAAATTCAGCTGTGCAGGAAACCAAACACTGCCCGGCAAACGGCGCACGCGGTCACAGAAGAACAGCAATCGACCCTAAAAACGAGGGGAAAAACGCCGCGGGGATAAGAAACCAGCGTGCCCTTATACGGACAGAGGCCAGACAAGCATCCGACAAACACTGTTAAAGAAAAAATAATATTTATTTGCAATATAAACAAAGTCCCAATATTGGATCAGTATACGTAGGGTCACTAATTTTCCTTCATAACTCAGAAAGTAGAACCACTCCTCACTGACAAGCGCTCAGTTGTACTATCCAGAAGACGCATCTCTGTTTTTGTTTTCTTTTTTAAATTTTAAAGAAGAAAGACCACTAACAGCACAGGAAGCCTTTACAAACCAGCGTAGCTGTAATGCAATACAGATGCACTGTCAAAAAATCCCTGAAAAAATAAATTCCTCCGTGAGGTAAGATGCAATTAGGGTATTCTCAATTTGCTCACTCGCAGCCATACTTACACCCATGCTCCCTTCCAATGACCCACGATCCAAACCTTGTTGCAAACGAAAACCAACAATGAACAAACAAACGAACAAAACCAGAGAAAAGCTCATTCCAACATTCCGGTAATATCTTTAACAAAAAGAACAGTTTCAGGATGTGACAGCGTCAAACATTCCTCTAGAAGACTTTTTTTTTATTACTATTTTTTCTCCTTTTTTTGAAAAAAGTACAAAAAATGGATATTTTAGAAAAAATCCGTGGCTTTTTTTTTTTCTTTCGGTTATATGAGCGTTAAAGTGGACAGGGAGGGGGGGAGAAAGGAGGGACTACATTGCAGCCAATAAAGAAATCTCCAAATCCGTTCTGCCCTCCTCCCATAAATTATTCCCACTTCCTCCCCCTCCCAGCTCAGTACAAGGTGTTTGCCAAACACTAGCCAGAAATATAAACAAGTCTTCTCAGAATAGAAGGCACGGCATAAAGTTATTTGAAAGAGGAAAAAGGAAAAGAAATTAGAACCTCTGTCGAAAGCTCCAATCATCTCAGATTTTGCCAGTTAATATATATATATATTTATATATATGTATATAAAAATTCTGTTACAACGCTCTTGTTGTTATTTCCACGCCACTCTAACGCCTCGCACGCGCCGAGCGTGGCGAGTTAGGCCTGGCCCACTGCACAATCCTCGCTCCGGGATCGCTCCATCTTTTCCCCATCTCCATAATCCCTCATCCCACGCGCACACACATGGGAAAGAACCGCGCGTGCAGGAGAGACGCCACCACCACAAATACTTTCTTTGCTTCGGAAGCTGGAATGATTTCAGGCCAGCTGGATGCCATTAAGACCGAGCGCTCGGCTCGGCCGCGCTCCTACCAACGCCGGAGGACACGAGAATTTTACCTCTGGCAACAGCAAGCGGTGTTTTTGGCAGGGGTGGCCTTAGGAAAACGCTTGTGGCTTAGTCACCTTGGCTGAATCAGTGCAGAGGTTGTGATTGTGAGTGCAGGCGTGGTGAAGGGGTGGCCTTTAAAGCCCCGCTGGCCTTCACACGTAACAAAGCTTCCTACCAGATGCTAACAACAACAGCAGCAGCATGTATCTCTCTCTCTGAAGTACCCAGTGATACGCCAGGACATACCAAGGCTTCACAAAGTGTGCAAAATGCATTTGGTCAATATAAACATTTGATTAAAAAAAATAATAATAAATGATCGAACGAGAAACAGAATAAAATACTGGTTTTGCAACCTCGTCTGTACAAACAGTCAGGAACTTACATATTTAAAAAGAGTTTGAACCCAAAGCTCGAGTAAGATTTATCTTTTTTTTTTTTTAAATCAAAAAGGAAAAAAATAAAAGAAGTAAACTTGGGTTTTAAAACAGTCTCGGGCCACCACGTTTTGCTGGAGGTTTCCAAGTGCACGAATCTCCTGGGTTTCCACGGCAAGCTAACCCGCGGCAGCTCCTGCCGCGCGCGCGTCCTCGGACGGTCCCGGTGCACCTAGGAAAGCGGTTATTGCCGGCCACAGCTGCGCCCGGAGCGCTGGAACATCGCCCCTGCCAAACAACCCCCTGCCCAAAGACCACCTCTCCGCTCTGATCCCAACCAGGGTGCTCAGGAACGGCATCAGCCTCCTTAAAGCAGCACTCGAGACCCCTCTGCTCAGAGAAGCGAGTTCTTCCGGAGCTGCCTGGCCACGCGGATGCTTTTGGAGTAGTTGAAATGCTCAAGAGAAGCGACGCGATGCTCGAGGTCCCCACCACGCTCCGGGCCCTTCATGTGGACTCCAGGGTGTTCAGCTGGAACAGGTTGTGGTTGGTGGGGGTGCTGAAGTAGAGCTGTTCGCCGGGCGAGCGGTTGTCGCACGGGCTGTTGAGTCCCAGAGTCCTCTCAAAGTCCAGCAGCTGGCCCATGAAGTTGAAGTTCGGGGAGATGTTGGATTTTTTCCTCTTCACAAAGTCATAGGCGTCGTTCAGGGAGAGGTTGAGTTTTTGCATCAAGTAGGCAACAGTTACCGTGACGGAGCGGCTGATGCCGGCGAGGCAGTGAACCAGGATCCCACACTTCTTGGAACGGGCCTCATCTGCAAGAGCACAAGGGGAAGGAGGAGTCTGTTATCCCACACCAAAAACGCGGGGCTCGGGAGCGGGGCCAGGCGGCAGCTGCACGTTCACAGCAGCAGGACGACTGCCAGAACTGGATGCGCCGCTCCCAGCGACACCACGGAGTGTCCTCCGACATCACATCCCTCCCCTAGGGGATCCAGAGAGATTCCCGGTGTGCCGGGAAAGCCGCACATCCCTATCCTGTAGGGAAAGGCCGAGCATCCCGTGCTTCACCTTCCCAAAAAGCACTCGCCAGGCCTGGCGCCAGCTCCCTGCCTGGGAATCGCTCCTGCCCTACGCACAGACAGCGGCCACCGGCAAGGGGCAGCGCTGGGGACGAGAGCAAAAACCCTCACACGACACAAAAACCCTCTCAGGACAACAGCCCCGAGGCCTCCCCTGCCTGAACCTCTCTCCCGAAAGGAGAGATTCCGAGCGCGGCCACGGCAGGTTTTCCTGCCCAGCCTTCCATCCCACCGCAGGCAAGGCTTTCCATACAATGGACAATCACCCGCCGGCTTGCACGGCCCTCCCCGCTCAACGCTTCTCTGAGATTTTTTTGTTGTCTTTCCTCTGCCCTGCGCCACGTCCCGGGTGTTTGGTTTTGGAGTGAGGTAATGCTCCCATTCCCGGGGTTAAAGGGGAAGCAGGAGCACCGTGCGGATGGCTCCCCGTGGCACACGCGGGCAGGGACCACGGAGCTGCCCCGGGATGTTTAATGACACTCTCTGCTCCGCGAGCACAGGCTGGGCACCAGGCAGGTCCCTGCTGCCACGCTGAAGCAGAGGCTTCCAGCAAGAACCATCTTATTAGAGCAAAAGAAGAAAAAAGGAGAAAAAAGAGCACGCGAGGACTGGACTCAGAGCTGAAAAACAGCCATTTCAGCCCTTAAATTAAAAACAAAACAGTAGTGAGTGAATACAGCTGGTTGAGAAACCGTGGGCAGCAAAGGAGCCTCCAAATCTGCTGCAGAGACTTCCCTGTGGAAGCAAGAGGTCCCTTCTCCTCTACCCGCACCCTTCTTCCCCATAAATCAGAACTGATTTGGCTAATGGTGATCACCAACTAACCACTTCCAGTCAGCCTAACAGACACGTCCCACAAAACAGGAGTCAATTTCCAGGTTACTGCTAGTCTGAGGTGAAAACAAAAGCAAAAAATATATGTATTTGCCTTCCTGCTCCCTCCAGAGCCGTTCAGAGCTGCCTCTAGGGTTGTCGGCACAGCGATTTTTCCAGCTTAGCTCCACAATGTAATTATAATCACTAACTCAGTGTGTTGATACTTACCTTAGAAGTATCCATACAAGGAGTTAGTTACACCAGCGTGTTAGTTACAGCAGGAGGATAACTAGACTAGCAGATTCCCTCAGGAAAAGCATCCCCCTTTCCCAGATTTTTCCACAGCCGGGGCTAAGGAGCTGCTGGCACCAGTTGCACTAACACAACTCCCATCAATGCTCATTTCTCTGAGGAAAGCAAGCATCAAAGCCCTCCACGGCTGCTTCACACTAGTGAAAATCCCCCAAAAAGGGCAAAACGCGGTGGTGGTGAGCTGGGCATTGCCACAATTCTCCGGTGACTAGACCGAGACGGCGTAAGGAAGCGGAATTTTGGGAACGGGAGGATTTTAGACCCGCTCTCCAAAGAGGCCACCTCAAAAACAAGGCACAGACAGGTCACACGAGGGCCCGGCCACCGCTCGGGAAGCGGCTCGCTGCATTCCCAAGCAGTGAGCCCGGAAAGGGACGTTCTGCCAAGCACCTACCGATGAAAGCGATGGCCTCGGGAAAGAACTGCGAGAGGTTCTGACTCCAGTGATCCGAGATGGGGATCTGCTTGTACTTGAACTCCCCGTCGTGCTCGAACATGTTGGGCAGGTTGGGAGTCACGTTCAGGATGTACTTAATGCCGTATTTGCCCAGGACGTCCAAGTTGGTGGAATCTTTGGCGCAGCCCAGGTACAGGTAAGGTAGGATCTGCACTGGAAAAGCGGGCTGATTGTTGGGAATGGGGCTGCCGTCCGACTCGGTGGCGCTGCTGGGTTCCCGGTCGGATTCGCCGTCGGAGCAGTCGGAGCTTATCCGCAGCCCGCCCAGGCCCAGCACGGATGCAGGGGGGGAGTTGCTGGGCGAGGAGCTGTCGAGGTTGGTCTCGCAATGCTCGGAATATTCCGTCTGAAACTTGTTAAAGCCGCCTGGGAAGGGGGAGAGCGGAGAGGGAGGGAGAGAGGCAGAAAGGAAGATGTTTTATCTCAAAATGGAGCCTCTTTTGGTTTCCAAATCCCTCTACCTGAGGATATGCGCATGCTGCGGAGGGTTTGCCAGCAGGAAGCTGGTATCCATCTCCCAGGATATCCCTGAGAGGCGTCTCCCTGCGCTTCCACAGGGAATATTGCTACGGAGGGACCTTGTGGAGCGGTTCCACAGCACCTGTGAGGGACGAGGGCCAAAGCGCAGGCAGGGGATGAGGGGCAAACGTGCAAAAACAAAACCCACATCAGGACACACTCAACGGGGTTCCCAAAGCACAAGAGCCAGCTTGTGGGGAAAAAATGGGGAAAAAAACCCAGGAGCCCAAGAGCATCCGCCTCCAAAGACCAACACAGCAGCTACCTATGCAGCGCAACGGCTAAAATCCGGTGAAAACCAGGCACATTCCAAGGGCAGGGAGCCCCGGGGGGGCTGCCCGCACGCCGGGGGATGGCTACGGGTGTCCCTGGCTCTGCAGGCCGGGAGTGGGAGGCCGGGATGCGGGGAGGCGGCCGGGCGGGATGCGGGGAGGCCGCCGGCCGGGATGCGGGGAGGCCGGGATGCGGCTCCCGCTCCCGCGCAGCCATTTTGGGAGGCGGGCGGGAAAGGCGGCCGGCGGATCCCGGGGCCGGGATGCGGGTCCCGCCGCCCCGCGCCGCCTCTCCCGGGGCTGCCGCCGCCAGGGACGCGAGACACCAAGGAACCAACGCGCCAGAATATTGAGGAAAAAAAAAAAAAAAAAAATCCCAGATTTTTTCCGTAAAAAAACGCGCTGCAAGCGGCAACTTTCCCGGCGCTGCCCCCACCCCGCCGCG
>JAVCKT010024536.1:0-25000 GCA_032273925.1 Rhynchotus rufescens | reverse complement strand
CGTTGCTTGCAGTACTATAACCCGTCCACCCACTGTGGATACCCCAGTGCCTAGGAGCTCCTCCAAACTAATCCTACTGCCTAGGAGCTCCTCCAAGTACTTTTTTTCTACAATAAGAACTTGTATATCTGTACCTCTAGCTGTTTTTCCTGAAACTTGAAGGAATCCAGTTAACTTTGAGATCACAGAACTTAGGCTGAGTTTGCTTAAAAGCAGCCAACAGATAACAGAGCTGTTGCTGCTCAGACTGACAGGGATCTTTGCTTAGCTGACATGTCCTGGTGATTTCTTTGCTCACATTTTACCTTGTGTGGATACGTTGTGCTAGTTTATTATACGATATCCTAACAGGAGACACTGATTTCATTTCTTTTGCTCAGTCTTGCTTCACTGAGAGATGTCACTCAGACTGGTTTATCAAAACATTATACAACTATAAACAGCTGTAAACAGTAATATAGAAGTGAGATCTGGACATCCTCACATTTGGTCCTGCCCTTTGCCACGGTAAGGAGGACAGTGGAGTTTCCATTTGAAAATTCTCCCTGCATTCTGCATCTCCACCTGCTGGAGGAAAACGTGGTTATGTGGCCTGGGGCACCAAGCTGGGATTCAGATCAGGAGTGTCCCAAGGCCTTGGTAGCTCACACAGGGTGCACCACGTTGTGTTTAAGATACCCCAGGTGAGGAGTTGGCATGGTGCTGCCTGCTCTTGCATTTGAGTATCGGCGTGTTTTTTTTTTTTCTCATTCAGTCCAGTTGAAGCATTGAGTGAGAGAATAAGAATGTGCTTCCATTCAGTGTTGTTGTTTTTCTAGCTACTATAATTAAATTCTAGGGTTGGAGTTTTTTACTTTAATTTCCATGACAGTTCTATGATTCATTGTGTGTGCCCTGCTACTTTCTTAGTGCATGCATAGAGCTAGATTTAAGATGCCCTGTGATAAGGGCATAAGGGACTCTGACAACAAAGGTCAAGTCTTTTTGTTTCTAGGAAAAGTATATTTTATATAATAGGTATTATACCCAGCATAGCAGAGTCTTTATGTTTGCTGAAAGTCCTTTACGAGCAAATGACTGCAATTAGCCCCCAGAATGGCAGGGAATGAGAATGCTCTTGCTCTCGTGTCCGGTGAGTTGAGTTTCTCAGGTTTCTTCAGTTACATGTACTGTTTATGTTTTACGTTCCCAGAGAAGTGTGTGTACAGACATGAACTTAGTTGGAGCATATTTGAGAGCAGGCACCCCACTTCCTCCCAGGTGATGTATTTGCTAGGGAGTCTCTATAAAAAGGGGAAACACTTCCATAGCCTGCTACCCAGGAAGTAATCTCTTTTCATCCACTGTTTTCCACATTGTAGCTCTCTTGTATCAGAGGAGATACAGGTGAGCTTTCTGTGGCTATTATCAAGTAGTGCTTTCTCTAGTTTACTCTGTAAATTTAAAATGAAAACCAAAAACCTGACACCCTCCATGGTAGTAACTGGCAAACATGTTATTCAGTAGCCAGCTCAAGTTTAGCCTTTCACACAGTGAAGCAGCCGTTTCCCTTAGTCGCACTCAAAGAAGTCTGCTGGTTTTCATCCCCGTCCTTGTTATCCCTAGATATTGGCTCCACCACCCGCTTCTGCAAAGCTTCTTGGCATAGCCACCCTCAGAAAAGCAGTGAATATAAGGAATGTTGCTGCGTTGCCAGGGCTCCTGCAGACTGGTTTCAGAGGATGCATCCTGCTGCAGTGAGAGGGGCCGGGTACCCTTGTGGGTAGGTCAGTCTCCTGGGCTGGGGAGGAGTAATAATTGATAAAATTCCTGGTTTACCATTGAAAGTCTTTTTTAATCTTCTTTTACTAAAACACCTATTCTGAAAAGCAAATTCCCAAGCATCCAGCTATCCTGAAGGCAGGTGAAGACTGTGATGTGCTGGGGAGGAAGGCAAGGGGAACACCTCTGGTTTCACAAGACTTGAGGTATTGATGGGGCAGCTGAGTCCAGCCTCTGTAGGAGTTCATGGAAAACTAGTTAATCCAAAGTGAGTTTGCTTTTTGCTGAATGATGAGCCTCAGTCTGCTCTCCACAGTCCTGGCGCAATAGCTCATTATAATGTTTTGCTGATCACATCTACAAAACATCTCCCTGTGGGTTAGAAAGGCTTCCTCCTTTTGGTTTGCTTAGCTGGTCAAAGATTAAGCACTTACTTTGATTTCCAGGCAGTCTGCAAGTTGAAGAAAAGGGCTTTGTTTGGGATGTTTAATACAGCGTGCATCTCTCAGAGGAGGTGAAATCCATCTCCCACTGCCTTAGAACAGGCCTGAAGAAACAAAACTACATTTCTACTTGTGCAAGGTGAATGACCTGTCAGAAAGGTAGAAGCTACCGATCCTTTTATGATACCAAGTTTTGTCTTTGAGGCAAGCTGGGTGCTCAGCAGGTTGTCATTAATATTTTACAAAAGTCATATTCTCTCCTTTCTGTTCATGGATAAATGAGTCTCTGCCCCAGGATCTGTTGGTGACACTGTTGGTTATCAAGTCTAAAACAGGGCTGCTCTTGTACTTCAATGTAAAGATTGCACACTTCTGATTTCCTCTTAAATACAATGTATTTTCTTTTCCATGATGGCATCAATTTAGAGTAATGTTATTCCCCATATCTGCCCAAGCTCAGGAAGCACGAGGTTTGCAATTTCAGTGGGGAAGAAGAAAGATTCAGGAGATAGGTGCAAAGTCTAGCATAGCAGAGGGAAGCTCGATAAGAGCTGACTGCCCCAAGGTTTATTTTTGAGGGGTGATTTTTTCCAGCCCTGTGGCAGACTCCGTTCCAGGCTAAAGTGGAAGCTGGCAGAGCTGAGTTTTCCAATGAACAAACTTTCTGGTTTTATTTCAAGAAGGTGGAAGCACTTTCTCAGCTTCAGCAATATGCTTTCATTCCAGAATGAAGTGCTTCAGTACTTCATCATCATCAGTATTCCTGAGAACCATCAGGCCGACTTCCCTAATTCAGCATTTTCCAGTTCCCCCTCAGGAAGGCAAAGCCCCAGCGCTAGTAGCTGGGAGCACAGACCCTGCCAGCTTGTTTAGCTCCTTTCCAGCAATTTCACAGGCTTTTAAAATCAAATGCTTCTTGCTACAGTATAGAGCCCTGTTTTCTCTTGAATGATGAACTGAAAGATATGATTAATGAAAGATATAATTGTATAGAAATTGATGCCAGAGTATTTAAGGAAATAATGTACAAATTTAAGCACAGTTTCATAACTTTCACCACAGACTAAATGAGGATAAGAATTTGGTATTTATAAATGTTGGCAATTGGTTTTTATTACTGTTTCAAAATAGATTGAGACTGTGGAGGCTCTTTGACCATAGTGTGCGTGTTTTGGAGCAGGCTTAGCTTTGAGCTAAATGTGTTTGGGAATAAAGTGAAGAAAAAGCAAGCCAGAACTAAAAGACTGGATGTCAGTATATGTTGGTATGATCTATTTGGGTTTTCTCTTTTAAAGATGAAGATTTATGATTTCCTGTAATGTGGATTCATTTCTGGTTTAGAGAAAAGACTACACACATAAAAACAAGAACAGAAAAACCCTTCAAGCACAGAGGGGCAATAGCAACTTAACTTGTGGGCCTTGGGGAGCTAGGTTCATTTCTGAAGAAAAACAAGCTCCAGAGAAGGAGCTTTGAAAAACAAAGTCTTACAGTATTGAAGGTAGAGTGACTTCCGGAAAGCTTTGTTCGAGCTTTAGTTTAATGGTCCATAAAGTGGGAAACATGAAATTTGCTTTCAAATTTATCCTTCCAGTGTCCAAACACAGGTCCTTGTTCTGCCAGCACCTCATAGATGTTTGAACTTAAAACAGCTGAGCAGTCTCATACATCTGTCACAGGAAACACCCAAGCATTGATTTGAAGGAGTCCTGGACTGGAAAAAGGCTCTTTCCAAATGCGCTTGGAAGTATTCCCTTGTAAACCTATATTTGGGGATGAAAGTGGATTTAAGGCTGTTAGTGATTCCTTTGAACAAACTGTGAAATACAGACTCCCACCACGCCAGGGGCTCTTCTCTGCTCCAGCTCCATAACCTGCTATTTACACAGTTTTTATAGAGGCTGCAATCAGATAGCAGCTTAGGGAATGCTTTGGTTGAGAAGGAGGGAAGAGGACACTTTTATGGGATATTCTCTGGCTTGCAGTGTGGGTAGTGAAGACGACGCTACCTCAGAGGAGCTGTGGTTTCCATAAGGAGCGGGGTGGTGGGTTGTGGGTGGGAGCCCTGCGTCGCTGACGGGTGGGTGCCCCTGCTCTAGTGCAGGCAGGAAGCAGCAGCTAAAGAGCTTGCTTGGTTTCAGAAGGTAGAATTACTAAAAAGACAAGTAGGGTTTATTTGATCATCTTGCAGCTCCTAGCTATTTTCATTCCATAAAAAACAGAAGATATGAATTCTGCTGTTATTTTTAGTGTTTCTTAAGCTGAAATCTTGTTCCAGGAGACCATGAACCTTGACAGTTAAGGCGATGTTGTCCCCCAGGTGTCATTCTCTTTCCCTTTCCTTACTTTAAGCTGCCTTGCAAACATACAACTAAATTTGTCCTTCCTTGCAACTCTTTCTTACAGATCGTCTTTATATATTAATCCTTGCTATATCGCTCTCCTTATTTATTGCTCTGTATCTTTTTTGTTTGTGTTGCTTATCTGACACAAAAATTATAACATGGTAGGGACTTCGCCCTTCTGCTTTGTGTAAATATACTACGTACTCAAAATGTTTAATGTTGTGTCTTGCATTAAATTTTATAAGCTCAAACTGTCTAGAGATAGAGATACCAAGAAATTCAGGGCATCAAAGGGCATGAGCAGAGAAGACCCCTGTATTTAGTCTTGTGTTCATTTTGTTTGTGTATCTCTATCGTGCCTGTTGGACTGGACTGGGAATTTGAAGGCATGTTTGTTGGTGTTCGGATGGAACAGTTACGTATGTCCCCCATTGTGCATGTTTTTTTTTCCCTGGTCCAGTTTGAGGAGCGTCAGCATGAATAAAGAAGTCAACGTTTCGTCTCTGTTTATCCCCACAGACTTTGCCATCTCGAGACATCTCCTTGACGTGTAAAACTCAGTTACCGTTTATGGCTGCAGCCTTCCCTTCAAGCCAGAGTGACAGTGCAGCATCGAAGATAGTAGATTATGTGCAAGAGCTGGACTCTTCTTTCCATCCAGTCTTATCATTCCCTTCAGGTGAGTAACTCCAACTCCATGCCCCTAACGGAGGGTTGCTGTGTTAGTGAGAGTTCATGGAATAACTTTTCTTTTGAGTAATTTTATAATTTCTCGCTTAGGAAACTTCACACTGATGAAATATTTGAGTTTAGACTAAATAAACATCTTACATGCATCCTGACTTGAAAAACACATCCACTAGATTTCGGATTCCAGCAGGGTGTTTACAACCAAGAGAGCTTGGCCAGAGAAAACTTTCTGGTTAAGGTGGTTTTGCATGTTTCACAGTATCCTGGTATCATGTGCAAGCACTGTCTGCTTAGGTCTTCTGTTGAGTATTGAGTAGAGTTTAAAGTCTAAAGAAGAAATAATCCTGAAAAAATTGATTGTAAAAACAAATTTCAAAGTTTCTCTGGCATGCTGAATATTTGAAAGCAGTTTCATGTTTCAGGTTACTTTATTTCTAATCAGAGCAGCACAAAATAACTGGGGTTGAAAGATCTGAAGATGTGTCCACCCCACCCCCCTGCCCTGCTCAAGCAGGGTCACCTGGAGCAAGTTGCCCTGGATCCTGTCTAGTTGAGCCTTTTCTTCTCCAGGGTAAACAGTTCCAGCTCTCTCATGAAAGATGCTCTAGCCCCTTAATCATCCTAGTGGCCCTTTACTAGACTTAGTCCTGTAAATCTGTATCTTTGTGGTACTGCCCCCCTCCCTTTGAACTTGATGAGGTTCCTCGCGCCCAACTCTGTAGCCTGTCCAGGGCCCTCTGAACGGCAGCCCAGCCCTCAGTGCATCAGCCACTCCTCTCTGTCCTGTGTCCTCAGCAACGCTGCATCTGCTCTGGTTGGCCAGGTCCTTGATGCAGATGTCACAGTGTTGACCCCAGCACTGAGCCCTGGAGGGTGTCACTAGCAACTCGTCTCCAGCTGGACTTTGTGCTGCTGATGGCAGCCCTCTGGCTCGGTGGCTGCTGCCCACTGAATGGCCTGTCATGGTTCTGATGTTTTCACGATCAGCTTTCAGTTCAGACTCTTTGCTGTAGGCCCCTAAGGCTTTAGTTAGTTTTTCTAATTGTTTTTCTGATAGTCAGCTTTTTCGATAATCTTTGAAGTTCATCTTTTCTGAAAAATAGTTCTTTACATGTTTTTGAACAGTATTGCAGATGTTTTTTTCTGCCTGTTCTTAGCTTGAAACTAGCACAGCTGACTTGACAACACTTGAGACTTCAAAATAGCATATTAAATGCTGCTGTCAACAGAAGGGATTCATGCTGCTTGATTTTTGCCTTAGGGAAAACCTATTTTCAGGTAGTGGGTGACTAGCACAGGAGCCCTGCGATACTGCAGAGGGCTTTTCCAAGTAAAGTAGAAAGACAATTGGAGGTAATCTAGTAATACAGGGCAGCTGGATTGACTGACCAGGGTTCTTGCCCCTGGAAGTATAACTGTCCTTGCATTTCCAAGACTTCCTTTTGGAGTTTCTGCTTCTCTGAGGGTTTTCACTAGAAAGCCTGTGAGTTGCTGGAGCAACCTCGAGCATCAAGGTGCCTCTTCAAACTGCACCTGATTAGCAGCAGAATTGCAGTTCATATCTAAGAGCTTTGGGAGACGCTTTTGCTATTTTTCTGTATAGTCTGTGGTTTAACTGGAGCAAAGACTCCTGCCCTTTTAATGAAGATGTGGGAGCACATAATAAACAATCTCTACAACATTCAGGTGATTTTCCCCCCTGAAAAGCATTCCCCATTGATAAATATTTTTGTTTATTTCTTAAAAGCTGTGACTGATTCACTTTTCAAGCTTTCTTCATGTTTCATAGAGTTGTAGAAGAGCGAAAGAGCCAAAAACCTTGGGTGAATAAACCCTGTTGCAGGTCATTTTTAGTCCCATGACCAAGTATCTGGCTAGATCAGTATCAAAGTGAAATAATTTGTTCTTTGTAGTTCACAAGCATTTTAGAAGTTCCTCTTTTGACAAGTCCTCAAGGCACATGAGTCTAAGGTGGTATGTCAATAACAGTGGTTTCGTGCCTCACTGTTGGCCTTGCACTCAGTCCCTTTCTCATTTGGAATTCAGTAGCTGCCAAGCCTGCAGTGCTTATGAGGATGAGGACGTGTTTCCTATTAAGGTCTCTTGCTAATGGAAATGAGCAGTTCTTTACCTCCAGGCAATTAATTGAGATTATCCTGCACAGTAGTTGTCAGTCTTAGATACCTGATAGAAACTACTATGGGTGCTTTGTCTACCATAGAGGAAAGCTCAAATGCAGTAATCATGTTGCTGAGAATTTTTTCATTTACACATGCACAGTCATAGCTCCAAAATGTCTGGTTTGGCTTTTTTGAGATGCTGTGATTAGGCTTTCCACATGACCCGCTCCATTTTCAGTTGTCCCTCCCGTATTGGCTCCAGCTGTACTGAGTTACGTTGTTGCTGCCATACGGACAGGTCTGTCTGTCCTCTCGGGAGTTCTCTGCTCTGCTCTCCTTCAGCATCTGAGGACTCAAGGCAGCTATATTGCACATGGAGAATATTACATAACTTTGCATAAACTGATTCCTATGCATTTAGCGGCGATGAATAATTCACTGTTTCATGAGTAGCTCTTATTCTCATAGATGGTTTTGTTTGTTTTCAGATATTCCTCTTCATGTGTATTTTGAAACGTTGTTAAGAAAGGATGACGTTAAAGGAGAATCTGCAGATGCAGCATCTCTGGGGACGGACCTTAAAATGTCTCCACACAATGGTACGTAAGGCAAAATTATTGTTATGTTTGCAAGACTGTTTTCAGTTAGTTTTCTAACATTTCCTGCCCTGAATAAGTTTAGATTTATAAACTACAACAAAGCAGCTTTTGGAGGAGGTGAATGGGTAGGGGGTTGGGAAAGGGCATTTCCCAGGACACCCTGCATCAGAGTAAAACATGTGTGGTTACACTCTGGGCAAATAGAAGGT
The DNA here is from genome assembly GCA_032273925.1 of Rhynchotus rufescens. Taxonomy (NCBI): domain Eukaryota; kingdom Metazoa; phylum Chordata; class Aves; order Tinamiformes; family Tinamidae; genus Rhynchotus; species Rhynchotus rufescens. The sequence continues at coordinate 16,833 of JAVCKT010024536.1, read as the reverse complement.
AAGGAAAATGAACACTATATCCACTGTACAGTCATCAGTCAGAGGTGAAAGACTATTCTTGAATGAAATCAAAGTGTCCAAGTTTGAGCTTGGTTCACAGTGTGGGATTGTACTGCTCTAATTGCTTTTATTACTAAATAGACTAGGGGAATAGGAATGGAAGGGTCCCTCTCGGGTGTCCGTGCAGTGTGGTGGGAGGAAATGCCAGCCCACTCTCAACGTCAAAATCTCACCAGAGCCCTGGTGCAGCAAAGCAGTTGGGCTCACGGATGCGGTTGGTGGGGTTGGACGGGTGGGTCCTGCCCAGTCAGGGCAAGTGAGGTGACATCTGGCTTCAGAAAAAAGAAATGGGAAGGGTCTTACAACATGGAGACCTTTGTAAGTTAACTGACTGACTTGCCACTTGGCTCATTTTCTGATTATATGGGGGCTGCTTCTTCATATTTGTTGTTAAGACAAAAAGTTGAAAAATATGTTTTCCTAGGGAGCATGATAAATTAATAGCAGCAGTAGAAATGCGTGTTTTTACATATGAACTGTGACATCAGGTTCACATGGTTATAAGCTGCAGTTTTTAGGATATTCTTACTCCTGTCCATTTCCCTTTTCCAAGCAGAGCTGGTGGTTTCTGGAGGTACCTTTGCTGTGGGCAGGTGGGTTCAGGGGGAGCAGCAGCAGCTTCCCCTTCATTTCACTGACCCAAGTCCACCAAGACCACAGAAGGGCACCGGTCCAAGCAGGGAGCATTTGGCCCAAGGGCTCTTTGCATGCACAGATGCCTGGTTGCTGTAATATTTACTGCTTGGATTTCTGTTAGAAGTCTCTGCTTTTTCTGTTACTAATGCATCTGATGCAGATGGGCTGTTAACTGTCCTGGTGGAAAGTGAGTGTTCAACTTGCTACCTGCTTTTTCTCTTGTAGACTATAGTCAACATCATGTTTCTCTCAAACAATGGAGCAGTGACTCTTTTTATAATTCCAAGTGTCAGTCAGTGTCGGGAACATCTGACCAGGTCTCAGAGGGAAGAAAGAAAAGGCACCTAAGTGAGACAGCAGTGGGTAAGACAAAAATGGTGTTAAGATAGTACTATACTTAAAATACTTACTCTATAAATGAGTTTGTTGTCACTGGGCTTTTAAGAACGATTTTTAAGTTATCTTCAGAAAGGATGCTGCCATGAAACTTCACAGGCATGCGGGAATGGACTTGCAGCAGCATGAAAGTAATGCTGTATTTCCAAGTGTAGTAATCCTTCTCTTTCTCCTTTAGTCCATATTACAAAAGTAGACAAGCTTCTGTTATTGTTGGAATACTCTTTAAGGAAACTGCTTAGCAGTCTGGCTGTGCTTTTTTTCTAGTGCCAGTTGCCATTATTATTTTTATTATTTTTTTAAAGTAGTCAGTGAAACAGACTGAATTGCTAAGTTATCTGTCAAATCATGCACTCAACCAAACATTTACTATTTCTGGACTCTTTGGTCAGCTGTGTTTCATTTGTTGTGTAGTGTCATTTGTGGCTCTGGTTTCCTTCCAGACTGCTAAGAGGTCTTGTGGGTATCCAGTGTTTATAATTAGTGTTTTCACCCATGCTGTCTTTATAGTTCAAGCCATTGAATCTGTACTTCAGCACTAGGTAAATTAATAGAAGCTGCCTTGAAAGCTCTGCAGAGCCACACAGAGGGATGAGATTGCTCAGGGATAGAAGATTTGGCATCCCAGGGTAAAGAAAATTGGGATTTTACCTCTCTGTGCTACTGGAATCTAAAAGCCTAAAAGCCTTTTTTTTTTTTTTTTTTTTTTTTTTTTTTTTTGTGGGGGGGGGGGTAAATCCCTCATGAGAAATTTGAGCCAAATAAATTGCAGATTAAGAAGGTATTCTGGTATAAAAACCAGGATTCTGGTATAAAGGTTTCTGGTATAAAAGGATTCTGGTATAAAAAATTTCACTAAGAAATAAAATATATAAATCAGCACTGTAGGAAAATATGATATAGGTTAAGCTAGTGGTGTAATCTTGCAGTAGAGATGGGGGTATGGAAACTGCTGATGAAGTGATTTTAGCGAAAAATTATGATGTACTTAAAAAGAAACAAAAAATATACTGATTAAAAAGCTGCCTTACCAGTGAGAGGAGCAATGTGAAGTCTTCAGGAGTGCTAGTAAGAGATGAAACGTTTTGGAATAAACCTTTTGAAGTTTTATGCTGTCTTCTGCTAGTGAAATTTAGCGCTTTAAGTTAATGGAGGAAAAATATCATCTTTATCATGAGGATCGCAGACATTCGGGCATTTCCCCATGCCAGCAGACTGCTCTGTGGTGTATTTGTGAGCAGCAGCTTATTAGTGCTCAGGGTGTAGTACTACATATTTATTCCTAATTTGGGCTCTGTCTAGGAGAAATTATCCATGGGGAAGGTCAGCTTGATGAACAAGGCCAAAAATAAAAGCTATGTGCCAAGGAGCAGCAGAGCTGCCTGGGAGCAGAGAGCTCATGTACTTGACCCAGGCGGTGTAGCATGGGATTTAGGATCCCTCCTGTTGTTTTTTTCATGCTGGAAACTGCTGATTCTTTTTATTAGTTTGTATTTTATCGTAGTTTGTCTTAAATTAGAGTTCCCTTTTCTTGCTGTAAATTAAGGATGATAGGAATGCAAGGCTAAGTTTAAAAGCTTGAAGTTTAGGAATTGCTCTAAATGCTGCTTACATGAGAATGGAATTGGAACAGGCAAGAGTTGCCATTGACCTGGAGCAGTGAATAGGCGCTAGAAGAAATCCCACGTGGGGATCTAGAAACTGTCACCCTTGCTGCCAATTTGACTGTGTCATTTTTCCAAGGCTGCCAGGGTTCAGTTAGCAGTATTTTGGGAGGGGAGCCCCCATAGGGGAGCGTTGCTGTAAGCTGGGCACTGTGGGTGCTGATGGTGGCAGCTTCAGTGGAAGAAGCAGGGTCTGATCTGCAAGCTGCTTCCAAGAGAAGAAGTTCTTCTTGGAAGGAGAGGGCCAAGTTTTGTGGAACAATGACAGGATGAGTAACAAGTGTTTATTTAGACAGCTTTTTTTAGTATTCATTAAATCTTAAGTGGTTCGCTGTGGGCTTCTAGAAATGACTTTGCTGTTACTGTACGGAAAAATATCTTCAGGATAATGGACAACAGTCAGTACGCATTTTGTTGTTGTTTTGTGACAGGCGAACGTAGCACTAGGTTTGAGACGTTTTCCTTTCAACATGCAGAACCAGAATCCCACAGCAGGTTCGCTGCGGTGTCCGGCGTCAGTGCGATGTCCAGACCCACCCACAGCACTTCATCACAGGTAATCCAACCCAAAACTGTACCCGTGTCTTAGAAGTCTCACCTTGGCTAGATAGACACAGCTGTCTTGGCTAGGTAGCACAGAGCTGCTGGGTAATGCTTTGGTATTGGAGCTTGCTGAGGAAAAGCAGAGCTCAGGTTCAATGAAGTCCGTGCATTTCTGTGATTCGAGCTGGTAAATCTCTTATATTAATATCTTACAGCATAACTCGAGGAGGAGGTTGAGAAGTGAGAGCTCCTATGACATAGACAACATTGTTATTCCCATGTCACTGGTGGCACCTTCGAAGCTGGAGAAACTACAGTATAAAGAAATCCTTACCCCAAGGTTTGTTCATGGCCTCCTTACTTAAAGAAAGATAGCAAATTGAGCATGGGAGTGTTAATTAAGAATAGACTTAACATATAGTTAGATAATTTCGTAATACCAAGGGTTTTCTTTACCCTTGCAGTTCAATTTTTGTATAAGAGTAAATGAAAGACTGGAGAGTGGTGGGAAGAGTGGACAGCCGATAGCACGAGGGGAATAGTCTGATGTGCACAGAGCCAGCAGCAGATGCACAGCTGACTAAAAATAGAAATGTGTTTATAGCATCTTAATTCTAGTGATATTTGTGGGCTTGCATGTGCTACTAGGCTGAATCTCTCTGAATGGTCATTTTGAGATTGCTGCCTTTTTGGTGTTTTATGGTTCAGTAGAAAGCAGTCAATTTACTTCCAGTGGATTGAAAGTATGTTTTGCACATGATTTTAAGATTTATCCATTCTGATATTTTAGACTAAACATTTTCCATATAGTGTAAGCCCCTTATTTGTAATGTCCGATTCTAGAGACACCTAAAAGAACAGGAAAAATAATGTATTTAGATTTTTAAGACAGAGTAAATTGATCTCCTGTGCTGTAAATTGGTGGCTTACTAGCGCATCACCTGAAATAGTAAAATGGGACTGTTTTTTATTTTAAATCTTGTATTTTGCATGTCTGCTTCTTTAGTGTCTTCAGAAGGTAAGAATGTTACTAAAAACTATCCAAGAGCCTTGCATTTTGGGAAAGGGAAAGTTTAGATATTGGATTGGAAAAGGCAAAGCTTAAAATTGAGTTATATTTCTTTCAACACTTTATTTTATTTGAAGGATTTTTTTTAAGCACTAGCACTTTTGAGGAAGCAGTGAGTGATAATGTAGTGCTGAAACAGAGGAGTCATCTTTACTGTCAAAATGACACTGCATTTAGGTAAACTTAATTTGACTTGTCTCATTTCTAGCTGGAGAATTGTTGAATTTCAACCTTTGGAAAGATCTCCTGTGGATGAAGAAGAGGTAGGCTGCATTTTAATTGGCTAGCAATTTTAAATGGTGATAACTATATATACGTGCAAAGTCAGTGACTTCATGAAAATAAGGGTAAGTTTTCTATTTCAGAAATAAAGTAATAAATGTCAGATTTGTGAAAAATTGATCTTTTTCCAGTCAACCTTATTGACAAGTGACATCAATGTGACTCTGTGCACTAAGAATGAAGGGTGTAGAGAAACTGTACCTGCCTGTCGGCCAACAGGAGATGGCCCGTTCACTCGGTCGCTTGGCTCATCCGTCCCTTGCTGTCACTGCAGAGGAAGGGGCAGTCACAGGTCCCTGGGGATCCCTTTGGTCGGACCTCAGTGCTCCCAGCCCTGGTGCCTCTGGTGCTGGTGTCCCAGCGTGACGCTTTCCTTGGCGGTACCGGTGCTGTAGTGGCTGCTCTGCTGTCATAGCTTCTTTCACGGACACCTCCCGTGGCCTGCTGCTCCTCAGAGGTTCCTCTGGCACTTTGCCTCAGAGACCAGCAGGTTTTCTCAGTTTCTTCTTCAACGTTTCCTGCTTCAGTTTCCCTTCTTTGTGTACTCTGGGCTGTACGCTGTCCCTTACAAACATGAATGTCTTGGTGGTCCTCTGTTTTGTCACCTGCACACCTGCCTTCAGATTTGGGACTGTCTGTTAGCAGGAAAACTTCCCTATCTTCTTTTGGAGCAGAGTGCCATGCAGATACCTTGTTGTATGTACTTTAAAACGAATGGACTTGGAAGCGTCTCTCTCTCCCTCTAAAGTCTTCCTGCTCATCACTTGTTTAGTAGCTCTCCCAGTGCATTTATATTGGGAATTACTAGTTGAGCCTGTGTGATTCATTTCTTTGGCCAGGAAATACTTGAAAAGTAGAGTACAATAAAGCAGCTCGGCCTCCTGCTGTGGTTCAGTGCTCCCATAGTGTCTGGCACTCATGGCTAGAACGAGCGAGGAGAGATGTCTGACCAGAGAAAAATGCAAAGGGTGTTGTGTAAATCATCCTTTGCCTTTTTTTTCCTCCTTTCTTTTAGGATCGTATTCACTGATTTGGATATTTTCTGAGTACAGAAAAACAAGGTGGTTTGGCATGGCTGATCACAGTTGTGCCATTTTGCTCTAGGTTTTAGGCTCAGTTAGATTTGTTACTCAGTAAGCTCAGAGAAGGGGAAAACAAAGAAAGATGAAAGAAAAGCAGTACCTTTCTTATGCTCTGTGTCAAGCTCTTGAGATTGTTCCTTGTATGGATTTCAGGGAAGCTTCAGTAAATTATCTGTGAATGACCAGGGAGCAATAAGAACATAAGATATACTTTGTTTTTATAAGGTAATCCTTCTCTTAGCATTCCACTGTCTAATCCCCTTTGGAGTTGTCACAGAAAAGATTAATTTCCGCCTAGTTTGAGTGGCTAAATTTAAAATTTCTGGATTTCTCCTTGTATCAAGCACCAGTTTAGGGATTTCTCCCACTTCATTTAATTAAAAGGGTCCCAGTGCATCAGACTGTGTCAGAGCAAGAGACTTGCACCCAGCAATTCTACAAGTTAAGAGAAAAATGTAGGGGTCCCAAACTGGTCACATTGTGTAGGCATCAGTCTGAGGATGAGAGCATGGCACCTCCCGAAAGTCAGGTCTGTTTGCGGTGGCATTCGTCAAGTACAAAAAGCTTACCTTTTTTTGGGTGACTACTTTTGTTTCTGGGAGTTTTGCCCTACAAGGACAGGCATTAAAAAGCTGGGCAGTAAAAAGCTGGGCTACGAGCTGTGTCCTTTCCATTGCACATGCTGAACATAGTTAATTTTTTGGAAATAGAGCATCTGAGTTTCCTGGCCTGCGTGTTGGGTTTTGCAGTGCAGTGTTGCTTTAATTCATGGAAGGGTGTGTTAGGGCTTTTCCTGTCTTCCTTTGTTTCTAATTCCTTTTGCCCAGGTTAAAGTTCCTGGCAAGGCATGTTTGTAAAGACACATTCAAGTTTATTTTGCAGTTGTCTGTTTCAGTAATGGCAAATACTTTGGAATAAGTCTTGGTGTCATTAGTTTTGCCTAAATGTTTTTATGGTTTATGATTGTTGCCTGGGAAGCTGAAGAGTGAAAGGTAAGACTTGATCTTTTTGCTTCTTGTGTCGTCACTGGAACATGCGACATGGCTGAGTTGTCCATAAGGGCGCTCGGTTCCCTGCAGCCCTGAGGGTGCAGCCGTTGGTGTGCGGCTCTCCCTGGGGCACTGCAGTGAGGGAGTGGCGGTTGTGCCTGGTCTGTCAAACAGGATCACATGAGGAACATCACTGCTTGTATGACAGGCCTGAGACTTTCTTACAGAAAACTTGATTTTTCCTGACTTCCAGTTCTTGGTGTGGTTCTGCTGTCCAGGGCAGCCCTGGCAGTGCAACTTTACAACTGCTGTGGCCCAGAGTTCATCATCCCCAGACTTGCTTTGCTTTGGAGTCGGGAGCAGATGGTGTAAGAGCTGCCACCGTAGCTCTCTTGGGCCCTGCCTCGCTGCTCCAGCTTTTAAGGTGACCTCTGAACGGTTTGGAAATAGGTGTGAACTTGGCCAGCAAAGGGTCCAGCCCTGGCCCATCCTGCATGGAGGCCAAGTGCTCCTTGCCCAGCTGTGTCTAAGCAGCAGTCCTGGCGCGCTGCCAAAAAGAAAAGGAAGATCTTGGTTCCTTCAAAGTGAGGGTCAGATTTGGTGTCTGCATCTGAGGAGTTTTGCCTAAAAGCTGGCTCTTACGTCACTGAGTGCATGAGGCTCCTGTTGGTTGTCCTGGAGGCGAGCAGAGCGGTTCCTCGGGATGGCGCTTTGGAGCACACACCAGTTCACGGCTGGGTTCGTAGCAGGAATGCGGCACCTCAGGTTTGCTGGGTTGCTCTCGGAGCCCCTGCTGTCCCTGGTTCCTCCCTGCGTGGAGGGCACCTAGCAGATACTGCTGCCTCCTGCAGCGGCCCTGGGAACCCAAGTGGTGCTGCTTAGCCTCACATCGTGCTTTCCACGCCCACTTGAGGCACTGATGGATAACTGGCCTCTTCATTGCCTGTCACCCACAAGAGGGGGAAAAAATAGGTTAGTTGCATTGGGGTACAACTTGTATAGCCATTCAAATCAACCAAAAACATACAAAGAAATATGAGCGCATCCTCCCCATCCACCATACCCTCTCCCAATACTGTGGCATTGACGGCTGAATGCTTTTTTTTTTTAACATGCCTTTATACATACACTGCAAGTATTATCTTGTTTTCTCTCATTTTGTGACCCCCATCTGCACAGAATTATGCGTCATATCAGCTGTCTTTGTTTGCAGTGATGTTTGTAATTACAGCAGCCACGCTCCCTTTTTTGTCATTACAGCTAGAGGATCTGTCGGATGAAGTTTTTGCCTTGCGTCACGCCAAGTACGAAGAGCGGGAGCGCGCGCGGTGGTCGCTGTGGGAGCAGAGCCGCTGGCCCAGGAGGAACAGCAGGCAGGTGCACTGGCTTCCTTGGGCGAGGGCATCCCTGCGGAGCCGGCGGCGGCAGGGCCCATTCAGTAGCTTGCCAGGAACACTGCTAGACAGGGGGCTGCAGCCGACAGGGGAGTTGTTCTGAAGCAGGTGTGCCAGATGGTTCAAATTTTTCTGTAAGTATAGTAGTGATCCTGTATTGGGGGTGGGGAGGGATGCATTCCTGTACTAAAAGCATTGTCCTGCTGCCTTGTGCTGCTGTGGGTTAGTACAGCCTTAGCCACTGGCTGTAGTAACTGGAGCCTTTTTTCACTGAGTGGCCTTAGCTGAAAGAACAAGTCAGCTTTCACCCCTCATTTAGCAATGCATTTCAGTGTTTTATATCAAGTTCTGACTTGCATTAAAGACTGGGTCTATTTTATGACAACAAATTCTATGGCTGCTTTTGAGAGGGCAGCTACAGGCCATAGTAGGCAGGGGAGCCGGCGTGCGGAGGCAGAGTAGAGGTGGGGAACGGGGGTGAAATCTGGGGCCCTGCTGCCCCTTCTCCAGCTGACTGTGCAGGCCCCAGGGAGATGCCGTGTCCTGTAAGCGGGAGCAGCCCGTGGCTCTCACACCTCTGCTTTCCAGAGCTGTGGTTGTGGGGGAGCCTGTGGAGCAAGGCACAGAGGTAGGAGCAGCCCCCAGCTGTGCTGCAGCCCTGTTAACGCCCCTTAGCTCCTCTGCAGAGCCCCCTTTGCCTTGGCTTGGTTTTGTAAGCAGGACAGCTGAGCCATCCCCACTTTGTGCACGGACTAGGGCTTAAACTTCTCCTTGCTTCTCTGCCAGGTCATACAGCAAAAACGCTGATGGGCGACACAGCCACGATGCAGTGCAGAGAGACGCGCAGGGCAGCGCTCCCGACCCTGCTCCCGAGCCAGCACACGAAGCCCACGGGGCTCCTTGTTCAGGGATCACACAGCCCTGCGGGGAGAGCCAGGAAGCAAAGGTAGGTGCTCAGAGTAGCTTCCAGGTATGGGCAGGTCTGCAGGGCCCACTGGATCATAACTTGAAACAAGGTGAATCTCTGAGAATCGCAGGCTGTCACCCTAGTTGGTGTGGGCTGAGCCGAGCCCACGTGTTCAGACTAGCTGAACTGTCCCATGTGAATGAAGTCCACAAGCTTCTGTTGCTCAGCAAACTCGGCACATGCTTGAGGGGCGAGGATGGCAGGCCTGGATTCAGGGACACCACGGCTTTTCTCAGGGCTGGTGGCAGGGGCTCCGGGCCTAATTGTTATGGGCGCAGGTGCCCTTGTGGTCTGGCCCCACGGACGGAGGGCACTGCCCCTTCCTGCCTTGCGCCTGTTCAGCTGCAGCTCTGCTAGTAGCTCAGCGCTGTCTCAAGCTGCCATGCATTTTTTATCTGAAGAGCCCTGCAAGCACTGCGAAGAGTGAAGCCCATTTGTTATTTGATAGCACATCATTCTGCACATGGCTGATGAGTTAAGACAACTGAAATCCCGTTCCCCCTCCCCGTTCTCTTTTTCATCCCCCACTCCTACCTTCTATTCCTTTCAGTCTGGGCTGTGGGAACCTCGAGTTTTTCCACTAAAAGATGAAGAGGTAGAAGCTTTACTGTGCCAAGATCAAGTAACGAATCCGACTGAAATGTCAAGTGCAGCTTTCCCCAGCGACTCTCTCTGTACTTCTTGTACACCCACTGCTTTGCCAGACAAGGGCCATCTACCAAAAAAACAATCCACAGAAGAGCCAGAAGACTGCGAAAATGTTTGCCTGGGAGTCAGCAACATGAGAAAACAAAGGTGACAGTGAATAATGTGGTTCATTAAGAAAGCCAAATAAGGTGGAGAAAAGTGTAAGGTAAAATCTCTCTTGTTCACACAAGATATGACAGCACAATTCAAAACCTGTACGTTAGCCACACATAATATATTTTCTTTCTTGCTTTGTAACAGGCAGGATAAATCCCAAAGACAACACTTTCTTCTTCCTGAACCCCAAGAGAAAGTAATTATTTCAAGCTGGAAGTCTAATATTCCCAGTGTCGGGAGTGGGCGCACATAAATTGCTGGCACCATTCACTGCTTTCTGTTGTCATATTGCCACATTTGTTAATAATCATAATCCTTTTGTTTTGCTTGTATTCAATGCCGTTTGGTTCTAGTGGATTCTGGTACAACAGGATATGCTGTCCACCTTAAAAAACTTTTACTGAACACAGAAAAACTACATGAAAAAATACAGAGAAGGGACAATTTCCTGATTATTTTCTTGTGTGGCATGAACTTGTGGCAAAAATCTGCCTCCTTTAAATGCATGTGTGTAATCCATGCATACTATAGGGATAGGTGAGAACCATAAGTTTAAAGCAGGAGTTCTGGAGGCCTTGCATCTAGCTTAAAATGTTACTCAGCTCTCAGTAGTGCCAGGGCATGTTTCATATAGATGTCCTCAAGCAATAAGATAGACATAGTCCACTGTATTTCAATAGTTGATATATCTGCTACTCCAAAAGTCATGTTTCTGTTTGTCATGTGAATGTAGAGAACCAGAAGGAAGGAGGAGTCAAGGCAAATCAGTGATGCAGCTCTTTTTGAACCTCGTTTCGGGTCATCTTGCTTCCTTAGACCTCCAGGCGCAAATGAGACTCAGCAGTTTGCTTTAATATTTTAAAGACAGAGTCTTGTCCACATTTCTGTGCAGTGCCTTCCAAGAGTCTCGTGAGTAAGCCAACATTTGGTGAGTAGCTGAAAAGAGGCTTGATGCCTAAAAGACCAATAAAGAATCAAAACCCAAAGCTTTCCATTGTGAGTGGAGATAAGACGTCTAATTTCCAAGCCAGTTCACAGTGAGGAAACAAAAGCCAGTTGCTTAAACTTGCATCTAAACAGCCTTGTTTGGAATGTCTCTGCAATGGCAAGAGATGCTAACAAAGATTAAGCATCTATGTAAGGATAATGAGTCAGGTTTTTCTGTGGAGGACAGTTGAAGGCAATTTTAGGAGTCTCTGTTTTTGTGCAAAATTTTTTCCACTTGAATATATGGAAATAAATGGCACTGGACAGATGACCCGATTTTAATGTCAGTACCTTTTTCTCTCCCCCCTTTTTTTGTCAAAATGACAGGAAATATACACTGGACATCTGAAAACAGTTCAGTAAAGTTTCAACACTACCACCTATTGCTACATTGTAGTTCATTGCACATTCTGATTATTTTTTAAACACTTTTTTAACACTGGTTTGTCTTAAACTTGAATCTTGCTTCAATGTCTGATACAATAATCTTTGATGCAAGGTTGTTTTTTTAATTAAAAGTTATTTCTATACATGGTGTACAAAGTCTGAATGCGACAGCCTTTTGAAAGCAGTGATGCTTCCCCATTGGCACAGAGCTGGGCTTGGCCTGGGACGGGCTTTGCAACCTGCCAGGGGCTGTGGTGCCAAGCAGGGCTGTGAGGCTAAAGCTCCTGGCTGAGCTCACAGGTGAGTCTTCCCTTTCTGGCTGCTGTTGCTGGAGCCGAGTGCCTGGGATTCTCTACAGGGCTCCCCTACCTTTGTGCAGTCGCTTGGACATCCCGTGGAGCCACTGCGGCGCTTTGCTCTAAGGTCAGGGCTTTCTGCTCTGCCTCATCCCTGGGGCAGCACGAGATGTTTCTGCAGTTTAGAGCTGCAACAAAGCACAGCAGCCAGCTGGATGCCTGAGGTGGTCACTTGCAGGCATAAGCAGGAAATGGAAATGCAGTCCAATCTTTTAAAGGAAAGAGTGTTTGTCTAACTGGGAAAAAAAAGTTAAAGTGAGGTAACAAGAAAATTGAGAGAGGAGGAGGACCACATTTGGTCAAGGTAGTGAACCGGAAAGCAGCGGCGCTGCCCTGTGCAGGCACAGGCCCATGTTGGGTCCATCTCGGGACTAAAGCAGCTGCTTGTCACCTTGCCAGCAGCAGGGTCCCTGCAAGGGCTTCCTGGTAGGAGTAAGGAAACCCCTTCCCCCTGTCCTGGCTCCAGGTGCTTTGACCTAGCCCCTGTGTCAAACAGGTAGTGCCTCACACTGCAGCCATTAAAAGCTTGGCAAAGATAGATGGGAGCCAGCAAAAGCAACCAACCTCTAAACAGGACTAATTTTAAAAATGTTTGTTTGGTTACACCCACCTGCTCCACGGTCAGAAATCTTTTCTGTAGCGTTTGCCTCTCGCTGGCCTTGCTGCAGCCGAGGGTGATGGCTGTGACAGGGAGAGCTGCTTGTGAGAGCCACGGCCACCGCGCCCGAGCGATTCCGCTACCCGACCCGCCGCCTCGGAGCCGCTCTCCGTGTTCCTGCCGTGCAGGCCGTGGCTGGCAGGTGAGAGGTGCGGGTCAGTGGGGAGGCAGGGATGGGGCCTCCTGCCTCCCACAGCCTCCGTCTCGCAAGGGCAGCACCGGGATGTGCCGCAGGTAACGCTGCAGGTAGCACAGCTGGAGGAGAGGCTTTCTGGGCAGCTCCTGGCTGCGCTGCCTGCCTTCCTGTCCAGCTGCCGGGAGGGACAGAGCTGCTCTTGGCACAGGTTTAGACAAGCTGCTTGGTGGAACTTAATTTGCACACAAGCCTGCAGCCGGGCTCCATAAGGAGCTGGGCTCCCATCTCCACCTCAGTAGTTTGTGAATCCGGATGTCCTGGGAATGCTGCTAGTGGGAGCAGGCCAAGAGCTCCAAGCCACACTCATTCTTGAGACATAAAACATGCAACAAACCCCTGCTTGTTTACTGCTTTTCAAAATTTCAAAAAAGGAAAAAAAGCTGTTTGTTAGCTGTTAGTGCTGCTTTCGGTGCTGTGACCAAAAGTATTAAAAAGGCTGGCTCTGAAATTGTGCAGCATGAAACTTGGGTAGTGCAGCCTATAGAGAACGCTACTTCCCTCATGCTTGATTTACCACTTTGAATTGAGAATTGAAATTTTTGTCCTGTTGCCTGCAGCTCTGAATGTTTAAACACTTGCTTCATCTCCACATGCCAAATGAGAGCCAAATGAGATGTTAAGTATAGGTGCCAAATTCTGTATTCCTCTGTATTTAACTTCTGTCTCGCACAATGCTAATTTAAGAGTGAACAGAAGTGCAGGCTATCAACTACCCAATTAAAAACAATGGCAAAGAGGGGAGCAAACCCTTTGGAAGAAAACGTTCTGTGAGGAACTCCGTGGTTCCTTGCTCAGAACAAAGCACAGCACATGCAGGTAACTGGCACCTTTTTTTTTTTTTTTTCCCCCAAATTATTAAAAAATAATAATTAGCTTGAAGTCAGCTGCAGGAGGCAGGAATAGTGCCACTGCTTTCAGTCATGAAAAGCCACATTTCTGAGTTAAGAGCTACCTTTCTCATAGCTGTGGTTTGTGACTGCTTAGTCTGCATTTTAAATAGAGAAAACTAGACTGCTTTTATATACACAGTATGCTAGGCTCTAAACAGCTTGTTCCAGAAGCAGGAAGAGCTGCTTCAACACAGCTGGAAGCTCTGGGAACCTCCCTTTGCCAAGCTTGTGTCTCCCTACAGCCACCTTCTGAAAGATGCCATCTAGGTGGTAGCCCCAGGTGACTCCATTTGTCTTTTGCTACTTCTCAAATAGGGGTGAAGACGGGGGAAATAGGAAGCAAACACATTTGTTCAGCTAAGCCACGACTAACCCCAGGAAAAGAGAAGTTGCTCAGCCATTTCAGAGAGGCTCGTCCTGGCTGCCTGCTACTGGGAGCCCTCACAGTTCCTGAGCACAGTAGCAGGGGGTGCACCGCTAGCACCACCTCAGCACTTGATAGGGCACCAGTTGCTTTGCTTTAGGGACAGCAGATCTGTTTGGGGCCTTAATTGATTTTGTTTAAGGTTTCTGGCCTGCTGCTGTGCAACAGATCATTTGCAACTCTTCTATAATTACAACTTACACAAAAAACATACTGAGTAGAAAGCTATAAAATATTAAAGGAGCCAGCAATGCTCACTATGGCTACAGGAAGCAGGCCTATCGAAAATACACCACTGAGGTCATCATCTGGTGGGGTTTAAATCTCCCTTTAACTGGCCTGAATAGAAACTAAAGTAGAGAGCAAGTTCTGGGAAACAAACAGAAGGTAAGGAAACCTAAAATTAAACTTCTTTACAGTTGACTCCACACTGGGCAATGTCAGATTTCAACCTGCTCACACTGAAAGCACCGAGTTAGATGACATTCCAGGCAGCCCTTGTCCTGAGCGCTGACTCCACGATGAAGTACACAGTGAGGCGGCTCTGGGCAAGGACAGCTGTGTGTAGGCCTTTAGAGCAAGAATCTTCTGCTCGTGGATTCCCACTGCTCCTGGGGTTTCAGTCAGCGCCGGCTCAACTGGCTACTTGTAGAGACCGAGAAACCACTTACCTGTCTGTCACCTGGTTGAAGGTATAAGCTGAGCTGTGAGCCTGTGCACAGGTCAAGTACTAAACAGCCTGTGGTTTGTGCAGTAAAAACAAATGGGAAAAGTTTGTGCATGAAGCTTTTTAGTCCCATCAAGCCCCACTTCTCCTGAACTCACAATCCACACAAGTAGTCTTTGAGAGTCAGCTAGAAGAGACTTACCGCACCAATGTAAGTGTTTAATTCAGCCATTGGAAAAGTTTGGTAGGAATGCACAGATCAAACAACAAAATACAAACAGCAGAAGGCAGCTGCATTAGAGTCTTCCACAAGAAATTGCATGTTGTGATGCTACATTCCTCTAGCAAGCAAAAACTGACTGATCTTTAGTTCTTTCCAGTCAGCATTACAGGTTGTACTACAAAACTAGCCTCCACAGAATCAAGAGACAGGTTCCAACCATTGCATTTCCAATCCTGAAAAACAGTCACAATGTTTGTTCACTGCTGCCTTCTCCATTGCAGCAAAGGAATGATTTTTCTGTTCAGCAGCAGCAAGTTTCCACAATTAACGTCATTCAGCCCTCCCTTATGCTCGAGAAACCCGGGCTCCCTGCGCGCGCAGGGCCTTGACCGCTGCTTGGGCCGGTCTCATCGGTCCAGGCACCGCTTCTGAGCAGCCTCTGAGCACACGTTCCTGAGGAGATTGATCACGGACCTGGGGTCTGTGCTCTTCATAATGGCGCTGCCAGATACGATCATGTTTGCACCTGCCTGGAGGATATTAAACAACCCACTCAGTCACATGCAACAGAGGCATTTCTTAAAGAGCTTCTCGCTGTAAAACCAGGGAGTGAACTCCAGACTGGAGCACAAGCTAGCAACACTTTTGGGACACAGGTATCATGCCTCTAACTAAAGAGCAAATCCATTTAGAAGAAGCCTGCTCGTCCCACAGAGGCTGTCTTGAATTTCTTCATTGTTGCTCCCATTTCAAGTACAAACTAGAACCTGGGCATTTAGGAAACAAACCATTCCTCTAGCTTAGGGGCTGGTACAGTGGCTACTATTAAAAACAGTCACAAGATCATACCTTAGAGCTGAAGTGGATTTTGATACTAAATCTGCCTTACTGTTCCTTCTAAAAATAAACACGCTGTAAAAACCTTCAAAAAGTTAGGTTCTGAGAGAAGACTGTGTCTGTGAACAGTCTGCGAGCACTGTTCTTTCAGCCTCTTACCTCTGCACATTTATGGATGGTGTCAGGCCCCACTCCGCCATCCACTTCAATATCAAGTGAGGGAACCTGGGTCCTCAGCCACTGAACCTACAAACCAGTAAAACAAAGTCTAGCACCAGGAGCTTGTACTGAGTGGCTACTGCAATAGGTAGTTTCTCAAACCAAAGCGAGGCTTTGCACATCACCACTCTCTTCACTTCAAGTTCAGGAGATAAGAACAGGGAAGATGTGTTTACCTTTGGCATCATGTCTTCCATAAATTTCTGCCCTCCAAATCCAGGTTCTACTGTCATCACCAAAGCCATGTCAATTTGATTGGCCCAGGGAGCCAACTGTTCAACGGTAGTCGCAGGCTTGATGGCCAACCCCACCTACGGACGAGGCACGACAGATCCAGGTGTAGCTTAATAAAACAGAGCCAACACCTAAGAACTGAAGCGGAAATGTGTAAGCGCAGCTGCAGCGAGGGCTCCTTTGGAGCCCGGCTTGGATTTCCTAACTGGAGCACGCCCAGGGCGCGCCAGTGCTGCAGCAGCAGCAGCACCGCGCGCTTCCCCACTGGCCCCCGGCCCCTCACCTTCATGCCGTTCTCGCGGATGTCCTTGATGAGCGCGCCCGGGTTGTCAGTGGCCTCCAGGTGGAAGGTGTACTGGTTGGCGCCCGCCACGGCCATGGGCTGCACCCACTGCTCGGGCCTGGCCACCATCATGTGCATGTCTGCAGGGGCGGCAGCGTGAGCAGCGCTGCGGCGCCGCGCTCCGCCCGGGCCCGCGCGCCGCCTTACCAAAGAAGGGCTCCTGGCCCAGCTGCCTGCGCAGGCTCTCCACGACGGGGTGGCCGAACGTGATGTTGGGCACGAAGTGGCTGCGGGGCGCGCGAGAGGCTCGCGTTAGGCGGCGGCCCGGCCCGGCCCGGCCCGGCCCGGCCCGGCCCGCCCGCCGCCGCGGCCGTTACCCGTCCATCACGTCCAGGTGCAGGTAGTCGGCGCCGCAGTCCAGCATGCGGCCGCACTCGGCGCCCAGCGCCGCCAGGTCGCTGTTGAGGATGGACGGCCCGATCCGGCACCCCGACGCCATGGCCGCCGCCCGCCGCCGCGCGCATGCGCCGCCCGCCGGCGCCGCCCCCGCGGCCGTTGGGGCGGCCGTTAGGGCGGCCGTTGGGGC
>JAVCKT010024534.1:0-11058 GCA_032273925.1 Rhynchotus rufescens | reverse complement strand
ATACATTTCGCATCAAGTCTCTGGACAAGCTGCTATATAATTACACATCTTTCTTGTGCAGAACTCTGGATTCGCTTTGAATGTAAGGAAGGGAGAGGGAGGTATTTCCAGCACTGCTTCTGGGACTGGCGTCAGCGCTTCTGTCACCACCAGCACCATGAGTAAGCAAAGATACAGGCAGCGCACACTAAAAAAAATGGCTGTGCTCCAAGTCGCACATTTCTTTCAAACACACACTCTCGGCTGAGAATATTGAAAAAAAGTTAGAATGTCTGGTTTATGTTCTGATCACCTCATATGGTCCCACATTTAGCTTCTTTTTTTGTGCATGTTGGTGGCTGTGTAACAAAGGAGCACAGCAATTCCAGAGTCATTCATATTCATTGTTTTTTCCATTGTCTAATTTTGATTATGCACCGTTTTCTTAAGAGAAACTACTAAGCAGCAATCATTCAAGGGCTAGGACACACAATGGGGCCACTTTTGCAGGCTTGTTGCTGACAAAATTCTGCTTGAAATCAGGTGAAAGAAGAAGTTGTTTTGCTTAAGAACTGAAATCATTGATTTTGAGAAGCCAGACATTTCATCTGAAAAATCTTGGATGGGTTAATTTTGTTGACATTAAAGAATTTCATCCTACCTGACTAGGAATTTCATTCCAGTAATAACTGCAAGGCTGGGTCCAAGTATGTGCGAAAGAAGTAAATCCTTTTTTTCATGAGTTTTGCTTGTGGCTATTTTTGTAGTTCTTAAACTTCCTTGTTCACAAAGAAAATTGTAAAATGAGTTTTCCACAAAGTATTAAAACCCAAAGAGTGCTAATTCTCAAAATACGTTCATGCAGAAATCGGCCTTTGAGGAAAATAAATTACCATATTCAAAATAAAGGTGTGAAATGTAAACATCTTCATGTCATACTTCTTCTTCGCCAGTCAAAATAATCTCCAAGGGATCCTCAAATCCAGGGAATTCTTAATCTTTCTTGAGCTGCACTTTCCCTGTGCCTACCAGGCCTCTGTTCAGCCAGTTGGTGTGTTTGGTGTTTGTGCTCAGTGGAGCACACTCAGACACCAGGAAGATGGAAACCAAAGCCAAAAAAATAGGAACAAGTTCCCAATTTGACTTGCTGTGCAGCTTCTCAGCTACTCGTGCTACAGAAATGAGGTAAAATTGGAGCTGAAATGAGTGATGGCAGAGACTATCTAAGGTGATGCTGCCACTAAATTATAGTGGAGGTGATGCTCCACATCAGGCCACAGAACAACTCATGTGGAGGAACCACCTGGGCTACAGGGCCCCTAGTGCAAAGGCTTTTCAGATTCTTTTCTGAAAAAATGCTAAGCTCTGACTAAGCTTTTTAGATGTCAACTTGTTCATTTGCCAAAATTTAAAAAGAAACCAGTAACAGAAAAGGCTACAGGTTCCAGAAGACTGAATTCCTTGTCATCTACTGCTAGGCATTCAATGAATCTATGAACAATTTTATATACACATACCCACAAACCCATGCAATGTTCATGAACTAATTGTTTCTTTGCAAAAATAAAAACACTTGATTATATTCTTCCCATTGTTTAGAGAGAAATACATGCCAGCTGCATAGTGCTCTTATTTTTAAAGATTTTATTATTCTAGAAAATAGATTTATAAGAAGAAAAGTGTCATATTCTAGCATAGCTTTACCTTAAACTTAAACAAACTGGTCAATAGCCATAACATCTTTTAGGCAGTAAAGTGTCACATAAAAGGGAACCTTCTAGTCCGCTTGAAATTTAATAGCATGTATTGATAGTTGTTGCATTTTCTCCTCCCTTTCTAGTAAACGTACAATGCCAAGGTGCTTTGCTTGGGATGCAGTGAGAGGGAATAATTACTTAGTTTTAAAAAGGGGAAGAGCAAAAGAGATAGCAAAACCTTTTATATATCTCTTGCCCTGAGGCATCTAATCTTCCTAATGGGGATGGAGAGTGAGAGTAAAAACAGTATTTGAAAGAGGAAGTCTGTGAGTCTGAACCACTTGTTGTTAGACCAGTTTATTGTTCTAACTGTATCTTAGAAAGAATTTGTGTATTACTAGTCCTCTATAGCAGCAAAGTAAGGAGCATATGTTTTTTACTGCTAAACATGTATTTTATTCTGTATACTAACAGACTTCCATCCTACTGTATTTATGGAATTATGAAAGGATAATTCATACAGGCAAGCTTTATTCTCATCATCTTCAATATTTCAAGCCTATGTACTTCTCCAAATTTGTCAAAATTTATCACAAAATTTATTGTTGGTGGATAATTAAAATCTAGATACATGCAGTCTTTCAGAATTATGTTGCTGTTGCCTCCCCAGAAGCAGTGACTGTGGATAGGCACTAGGCACTTATGTGTACTCTGTATGTGGTCTCACTGTGAGCAGTAATCCCCGCCTCCCACTTTCCTGCCTCGGGCTCTTCAGTTCTGCTTCTTCGCAACACTACAGTGCCTAGATAACTGTTCTGGGACTTGGATCAAGAGGATGATCTTGGTTAGACATGCCCTACTCCTTCACTGGAAATAAAAGGGTTATTTTTAAAATTCTGAGTAGCTAGTGCACAGCATCTATGAGCCAGCTGAGCGGACTGCCAGCTGCGGTACACAGCTAGAGCAGAGGGGGACCATTTAAGCTGGCATCTCCTCTGAAGCCTTTGGTAAACCACAGCCTCCAAAGGAAACAAACAATATTTTCTGAATTGTTTCAGGCTGCATTCTCTCTTCAGACAGTCATCAGGCCAGTCATGTTCAAAGGCAGCCTCTTATCTACTAACCTGGGCCTACAAGCAGGCTAAGAAAAGCACACCTTAGCAAAACTGCTTCTTACCATGACCATGCAGTTTACCTCTTCTCTCTTCCAATGCAGGAGATCTTCAGTGCTCCTGTTATTTAAATACATGTTTGAAAGGTAGCTTAAGGTACTGAAAAGGATGGGTAGAGACATTTAAGTTTCTATTAGATTAAGTTTCCTTAAATAAAATAAAAACGAGATTATGTTGGTATATGTTATTGAATAATGGAATGTGACATGTCAGAAGATGTTAAACATTTGTAAGAGGTTAGCATTGTGCTGTGTGCTTTCCAAATGGATTTATTATGTCTGAGATTTTTAGCTACTTATTGCAAGTAATAAGTGTCATTCGGCGTCATGTGTCAAGCAAGTACCCTTTATTCCTCATATGCCTTCTAAGAAGTTACAAATGACACCATTCATCTCATCACATTGTAGACTTGTTGCATCTTGTCATTATAAAATACCTGCTGCATCTAAATATGGTAGGGATTTATTTTTCCTGTATTCTCTTGACGATGGGCTTCAGTTTAACTCAATGAAAAAATCTACACAGAGTTTTCAAAAACACTTCACAATCTCCTCTTTAAGTTGTTTATTCTGTGACCAGATTTCCTCAATGCAGTCTAAATACAGAGACTGCTATGAAATAAACTTAATAAAGACAAGTGATAGATAATACCTTTCTTTACAGATTTTACCTATTTCACTGTAGTATTGAAAATGTAAACTTGTTTCAGACAGAAATGAAAAATAAAAACATACATGCACACATGGAGGAGTGTAGCCATAAGATAAATAATTGAAACATGTTGGGAAACTCTTTGTGAGATATAAGTGAATTCATTGAGCCCGCTGGGATATTTACCAGATGAAAAGTGTGACAACGACAGTACCCTCGTTGTTTGGTACATAATTTAGAGTATTCCTAATGAATATTTCATTTAGTATCATTTGTGTATGAATTGTAAGACATGTATATCAAGATTCACTAGGGGCACTGTCAAACTCCTCAGTTTGAAATAAGCACTTATAAATTACTTAAGAATATTGCAGAAAAAAAAGAATTAGCGTATTCTCTGTTTTAAGCAAATCATTATGCCCATTTTAGAGGACAATAAGCAGCTTTGCTGAACACTGAAGCAGAACACTGAAACAAAGAAAAATAAAGATGCTTTCACTTTCATGCTAGCAATTAAGTTTCATTCCTAGAAATATCTGTGAAATTTAAAAAATGCATGATACTTGAAACATGGAAACCAGAAGTAATTTCTATAACTTAAGAAAATCTGTATTTTAAGCATCAGGTGGAACATTGGAAAGTATTTGTTAAATCTGTTCCAAAATAAGAACAACATATTATCTATATCTATATTTACACATCTCATCGAAGTCACCTAAGTGAATCTTTTACTTAATTGTAAGTTGCCTTTAATAATCAGATTTTGTTAAATGTCTTTTTAATTCTAAAAATATATTTTAACAAGGTAGTTTCTTTGTTTGATGTTTACATTTAGTAAATATATTAATGTAACTGAAGATCAGTTTGGAAGTGATATAAAAAGAATAAGCAGGTTAATCTACCAATTAATATATTGAGAATGAATAATTAAACCAGTTTTACCAATGTACAGAATTGCATTATAGTATATAGTATACTTAAAGTAAAAATCTATATGTACACTGATACAAATTATTAAAATCATATATTACTGTATCATCTACAGCTACATGTACATCTACATCAGCTACATCTACAGCTTACAGCTATAAGATTTTCAATATAGTGCATAGAAACTGTAGGAATAATAGGTAGAAGGGTATGTATAAATTCTTCAAAAATAGGTGTCTAAAAGGAAATTTCTGCAAGTATCCACAGGGACCCTCTTCATGTATCCTAGAACAAACATCTTTAAAACTATAAATTTCTAAATATCTATGAAAGCTTTTTGCTCTTTTTTTTTTTTAAATAAAAAAGATATCAATTTTGAATTGGCTTCATAATGCAATATTTATAAGAATAACACGAATAAATCCATAGTTTAATGGAACTAAGTATAGTATTGCTGTTTTATTAATTAATAATACTTTAAGGAATTTTTTTTTCATGTAAAAACATCAAGAAAAATGAACCCTAAAATTAATAAATATATTTTTTTCTGAATATTACAGCAGCTTGTCATAAAGTGAGTAAAATGATGTCTCAATTTATTGCCAAAATCTAAGATCCAACAAAGCAAATCCTCAGCTTAAAGTACGTATTTAAATCTGTTGACTTTATTGGACTTAATATCTTCTTAAGGACATGCTTCAGCTGATGCCCGGATTCCCACTGGAGTCTCTGGCCTTGCTCTTACAGTTTCAATGATGCCTGTTGGGCATGGCGCCAATAAGCTCTTTCTTGAAGCCACTCAAGTCCAGAAGAACTCTTGTCACTGATTTCACTACGTGCAGAATGCGGCTGTGTGTGGGGAAGCGTAGCTTACAGACAGTGCTCAGCTCTTTGCTATGTACTCCATTCATTCATTTTATTTTTTAAGGTAATCAGAGATAGTAATTTAAGGAGAGTTTTTTTTTATTTTATTCTCTCTCTCTCTTACACTTTTACAGTGTAAATCATTTAGTGTACAGCATAAAGCATCCCTTTAGCAGAGATTATTCTGATTCTGACTCTTGAGGTGTGAATCACACTGCTGTACTTGGCTGTGTGTCTGGCTTTAGTTAAACTTAGGCAAGAGGTTTGTGGGAGGTATTTCTTTCCTAGGTTCCAGACTTCTGACTCTTTCTTTTCCTTGAAAGCATTTTAAGTCCAATGTATCTTTGAAATGGCTTAAAATTATCTTAAAATTTTATCCCAGTGGATAAAAAGCTTTTATAAAATTCATTCCTGGAGATACAAAAAAAAAAAAAAAAAAAAAAAAAAAAAAAAAAATGGTAGTTATTCATGGTTTAAAATGATAAATTTTATATATTCTTCAGCAATAGGATAGATTATTTTTCTTTGTGAGTTTGATTTTGGCTAAGTTCTTAAAATAATTTAAGAATACAGCAAGGAATTACTTTGCAACATCTAAGTCAATTCATTGGTGTGGTCTATTCATGTTAATAGCTGAATTTTAATCAGAGGCTGTCTGCTGAGCTTTCATCTCTATCTCTCTCTCCTCATTTGTAAAGTAAGTGTGATAACACCTTCATAGAGGTTTATATGAATTTAACTACAGAACAGATTTGTATACCCCCATTAAACTCACTAAAATTGATTTTTGCAGCACTTTGAAAATGTAAAGTACCATGTAAGCATAAAAGGCAATGATCACGATTGTTATTTTCACAGATGACAGTCAAGTTCTTTGCATTTAGAGAGGAGTTCTCAGTTTTAGAAAGGAAATTCTGCTTTTGTGCTTATTTGTACTCTATAAATATATCTTCAGTTACAAAGTACTGTCAGTGAAGATATTTCTATAAGGAACATACACATAAGCTACTACATGAAGCAACACTTTCTTTCATATTTTAAGCCTTTTAAAGAACAGAGTTTAGCCCCATTTCAACTGAAAACATCACAGAGAAACAGTGTGATTTTAACAGCTTTATATGAGCTGTTAGAAAATGAAGCAACTTTGAAATGTTATTGAACAGAAAAGAAGGGAAAAATACAGATTAAAGAAGTAAAAAAAAACAGAGTTAAAGAAGGAAAGAATTGAATGTAAGTGACAGGGAGAAAAAGAGTAGAAAATGATTTGTATATGAATAAGATCATTTGAGTATGTGTAAATCAAACTATATGTGACGACCTCACAGAATGGCATGAATTTTAGGTGAGGTGCTGTTTGAAGTCAATATCAAAATTATCACTGTCCTCAGCTGACCAGGAGTTTCACCTCACATTTGCATAGCAGAATCCACACATCTTGGGATTAGATGTTTCCCCTGCAGACATCTCAGAGGGTGTTTGCTCTGCTTTTTGGTATCTCTAGTATATGAATAGTTGTTTGTGCATGTAAGTCTATGAGATAGGTAAATTCTGTGGCAAAGCAAATTCTATCAGTTTTGACATGCACTGAGGTTATTAGAGATTCTGGAGACTGTCCCGGAAAAGTCCGTAAAGGAAAAATGTCTGCATTTCCTGAGGGATCAGAACACCAGATAAGAGACCATATGGTACTAGGAAGGTAAAAAGTAATGAACAATAAAAATATAGCATATGTTTCTTTCCTTGTTTTCCTCTCAGTGTCCTGAATTTCCTTTGCTAGTTAGAACTATGTTTCTTACGTTTTTGCTGTACTGTTGCAGTAATAAAAGACAAGTCTGTTAGTAAGGGTGTATAAGAAAAACTCATCCCTTTTCTTATGTGTTCATCACATAGAGCTGATCTGTTCCTTTAGATTATTGTTTCAAAATCTTCCACACAGAATATCATGGAATAGCTTAGTTGAGATAACCTAATTTTTTGAAGAGCTGGACAGTTGAAAGTTGTAAAGAAGCACTAATAATTTGAGCACACTCTGTGCCACAGTTCAAGCAAATGAAAAGGGAGCAGATGATCTTCATGAAAATAGTGCAGACTAAGGGGTTTAGTGGCCTTTTGATGAAAAAGCCAAAGGAAGCTTCTGTCCACTTACAGCAGAATGTTAATAGCTTTATGTCACTTCAACTCTGACAGCTCTGAAGTGAAAGGCCACTAATCTCTGTTTGTAATGTGCACAATTGGAGAAAAAAGAAGTATTTCTACTTAAGCCGTGTATAAGCGTTAACAGTCTAAAAATGAGAGCAATGTCCTCCAGCCTATTTTAAAGCCAACAAACACCTCAAAAGCTTTGGAAGAAGTATATTTTTGATTTTCTTTTGAAGTAGCACGGATGATTTAAATGGAATTCTAATTTCAATATTGCTCAGTTCACAACTCTTCCTCTTCACACAGAGAATGTATTCACTTGCTGCAATTTTATGTACAAACTCAAAATATGCTAAATTTGAAACATTATGCAGGAAGCTTTTTTCAGATTTTGGTTCATAAAAGCTATAGATTTTGACTTTCATCCCAATTCAGATTAAGAATACTTTAAAAATATTAAATATTCTCAAAGGCTTCCTATTCATAAATCCTACTTCTTTAGATTAAGATTTTCTCTTAAAACATCTCACAGAAAACTCAAACTGATGTGCAGCAATATATGAGCCATTTTATCTAAGAACACTTTAGATGAACAACCAAACTCTATGCTCTACTGAGAAAATATCAATAAGCAGATATAGTATAAGAGGAAATGCACTGCTTTTCTATTCACTTCAAACCCAGATCACCTCCAAGTGCAATCAGTAAAAGTACTCCTGTACCTGAATTGCCAAGAGCATATTTCAATCAAAGTGATTTTAACCAATGTTTTTAACAATGTTATATTTTATAAACAAGCAAGGAAATCTTAAGACATATGATTTTAATCTTTCTTATTTTGATTTATTTTATTAAATGTTTGGTTTTGATCACACATGAGTAACTAACTCATCTGCTTCTGAAAATTATGAAAATTACATATGCTGTATATATATATATATATATAAAGCATCAGTAAGCATATGTTGGTATGATTATGTGATATTAGATCCTGTATTCTTTGGGTTTATATTTCTATCTGTTTGTGTTAGGAACAAGTATATTTTATGATTATAGCTTTTACACCAAGTGGGTCATTTCTTTAAATTTTGATGGATACTTTATGTCAAAGTGCATGCATTCGAATTATTGCCAAAATCCAGAAAAAAATAATAAATTGATTTTTATGGTGTCAAATAAGGTAGACAATATGTTTCTTTTTAAGTGAGTAATGATACTAGTTCTGATCTCCAACTTCAGATATTTTTCAAATTCCTGTATCATAAAGCAAGTATCAGGCAAACTGTTTGACATGTTTCTTTGCTTCTATCCAAGTCTTTTTCTCTCTCTCTCTCTCTCTCTCTCTCTCTTTTTTTTTTTTTTTTTTTTGTGTTCACCTGGCCAGGGTAAATAGATAAAAATGCATTAGTCAATTAGTCATGTTTTTACAGCAAGTACAGTCATCTTGAGAAAAGTCCATTTTTGCATTTTGACAGTTGGACATTTAAAATTAAAAATTCACCTTGTAAAATATTGTTTTTATTTATCTTCATAGCTATGGGAGGCTTGAAGCTTTCATAACCTTTAGTCAGTAGGCATTCCTTTAATAAAACTCATGAACAAATTAGGTACAGTATGCATTAGTATTGTTATATTAATCTGGTAAATCAGATATTCTTCAGTTTTTACCTTTAAATCTATACACCATAACTGCTCTGTAAGCTTTCTTGAAGAGTGAAAAATAGTAGCTGCATTCACCTATTTCAATTTTATGACAACTAATCATGTGTAGGGTTAAATTTCAGAAATAAGTTAAATTCTTTTATTTGTTCAGATTTTACTTATTGTTCTTTTTTTCCCTTTTAGTTCTACCTTGGTTCATTACAGGCAGTAATATCTCCCTTGCCTGTGACAATTTCCATTAATATCTCGAAGGCAGCTATTAAGTATCATTACAAGAAAAGATTATAGAAGGATACTGCATACAATAACAGTGACGATAAAGACAATAGTCACATTTTCATTTGTTTCTTTGTTCTAAAGATGTAAATCAAATTTCAGGCTCTTTCAAGCATGTTTTCCTCTGCTCATGCTTTCAAAGCATTCTAAGAAGAACAACCTTCATGACCAAATAAATTCTTCTATTCGGATTATTTCAACAAAGAAAGTACTGTTACTGTCAGAGAATTTTGCACACCTTTAACCTCCCAGAAAATTAATTTGGCAAGAGAAAAAAGAAACTTATTCAGCTCTATTTTTTAATTGTGTTTTTTTTTTCTTTTTGAATGAAGAGATACTTTTAATAAAGCTACTGAAAGTGTAAAGACACTTTGAAAACATTCACCATTAAAAGCCACACTTTGTCGCTCCATCTAAATATTTGGTCAATCGATTCTTAGAAAATTATCTAAACATATCTTTGGGGATTTAAATATACACAAAGGTCATTCAATCCTCAATATTATACAAGAAAAATTACAAAATCACAAACTTTCTTTACTGGAAATTTTAAAATCCTAACATTATGAATATTAGAATTCATAACCTAGTGTGTTGTACATCTTAAAAAAAAAAAAAAAAGTAGTTAGACAAAATGGGGATAAAGTAGTGTGATATTGGTGTGGATATATCCCAATTAACTTTGGATATCATACTGTGACTGTGAAGAGTGCAAAGCCTTCAAGATTCCATGGAAAGAGACAGTCTGCTCAAGAGACCTTCTAATTCACCTAAAATTAGAGTCATCTTTTAAGGGTACGTGGCTTCCCTCATCCACTGGGGAGACTGCTTGTGTCCTCATAGGATATAGAGAGTTCAGAGGTCAACGCAGTGTCTGTGAACAATTTCTTCATGACCTCTTTTCATGAACTTAGGATAGACAACTGAGTTGTTGGAAATTATAACTCCCTGTTTATTTCCAATATTTACTTCATTGGAAAATGCCTTTTCTGCACAATAGAAATTTTCCACCAAAAAAAAAGTAATATTTTTGTCAACTGGCTGAAAATGATAGTGTTCATGTACAACTTGGAACAAGCCACTTCGATACATCTGAGTTGTTCAAAATAGAAGTAGTCATTTTTAAATTCAGTTCAACTACAAGTTGACCTCCTAGACTATCAAGGAAGTTATAGTTAGGTTATGTTCATAGGTTTCACTTTTGGATAGATTATATTTACCTTTATAATTTTTCTCTGTTTCTTTTAGTTTTTGTGATACAGCGTAGGAGTTTCTCATTCAAGTTGTATCATACACAGTCTAGACTAACCCAGGCCCCTCAGAAGAAATAGCTATATTAAGTGATACAAATCACCTTTCCCAATTTAGTCCTGTATTCATAAAAATCTGGTCTACTTGATCATTCTGATAAGACCCAGGAAGGTGATGGTGAGCAAATAAATGTCAAAAGTTCGGTTTTGAAAATCCTGGTTGAGCATCAGAAAAGTTGTCTGATTTTCTGCAGTGCTGAGCACCCAACAGCTGAACCGTGTTTTTGGCCTTGCAGGAACATATGTCTACCATCATATGTGCTTCAAGAGTGCTGTTCTGGCCCCAGAGATCATTCTCACTCCAGTGAACAGGGAAGGTGAAGCTGACTTTTCGTGTCTTTTCTGGTAATGCTTTAGTCCCTGGAGCTCAGAATAAAA